>JAFJYH010000058.1:0-171655 GCA_017365405.1 Cadophora malorum
CGATATACCCCCCCCCCCCCCCAAAAAACCTTTCCTTCAGCCCTACCAACCCTCAATTCTCAATCCTCAGCCCGATCAGACTGTTCCTCCCTCCATCCCAGGAATCTTTACATGTCTATTAGTCTCTTCAAATAGCCTCTTATCCCACCTCATCCCACCCCTAAATCGTAGTATCGTTATCAAAGCTCTCCAACGAAGCTAACCAGCTAAACATCCGAAGCTGCGACATAGGTCGGCTTTATATGTATAATACAGTTATATATTCATTACAGTAGGAGAGGACTGGAAATGAAAATGTTGAGGAGTCAGAACACGGAAATCTCCTTGAGATATTTCGATAGTACGATTTGAGCGGATACGCTCTCTCCGATGCTGTACACATATACTGTCCCAGGTCGTTCGAGTGAGTGAGTGAGCAACCCCGTGCTTTAGAATAGACTAACCATCAAGTATATAAGTATATATGGCTCTATCGTTTCGTGTCCTGATGTTTCAAGCTTAGCCTTCGCACCTTGCAGTGCGATCCGACGACGCCGAAGTGTAGAGGGTAGGGGTGTAAAAAACCGACGCATCCACAACGTAGATGTCATTGCACAACAAAATCACTCAGCAAGAATGATCTAATAGTATGTTCAAATTGTATCGTATTGGTTTGTATCATAGTATGATCGAAAAATAGCTATTATCGATATTGGGTATCACGGTTTCTAGACCCGTACCAGCAGCAGCAGCGTCAGCTCTGATAAGCTAGAGCCATTCTGCATTCCATTCCACCAGCAAACACGACGACAAAGGACAAAGGAGTTGCCCGAACTCCTGCCTCTCCTTGCCGCTTGCCCTTCGATCTCCCATTTTCCTTCCCCGCCCATCCAGTGTATACATCCCAGCCTTTCAACCCCATCTCCGGAGACCGTGAACGTCGTAAAAATATCGCAAACCAGAGAATACATACAGAGCATACATAGACCCAAAACATGCTTTGCGCCGAGATACATGATTATGTACAAAGTCCAACCCAGTGGTCGGGAGGTATCTCATTGCGCCGCCCCAATCTATCCGATGAACGCCGAGCAGAGCTGCTATCTCACGAGGGAGGGCAGTGTGAAGAAAAGCAAAATAAATATTGGAACGGCAACACGTGATGTGTTAAAATTGTCAGGTAGTTGCAAGACCACAACAACGCATATCATCCCGAGAGTCGGGGTTCGAATGACGTTGTCGGTCCATGAGAGGACCTCGCTGATCGTGAAGGGTTATCAGCTAGTGTAAACTGATTGACCAATGGCGGTGAGTCCTCATGAGCGATATTGCGATGCAGCAATAGCAGCAAGAGCGTCGAGTCCGCTCTGCGCACTCTCACGTCGGGGTGAGATTGGCGAGCCATAATAAGCCGACGGTGCTGAGGGACTTCCGTACGATGTGAAGACTGGCTGTTGTTGATACAATGCAGGATCCACTGGGGTTATGTCCGTCGAGTCATTGGTATTTCTGCTCGAGGGACGACTTGATCTGCCGTCTATTGAGCTAGCCTTGCGCACGCCAGCAGGCATGGTGAGTGTTCTGATTGCTGCGTTCTTCTGAGCAACCGAGGATCGAGAACGCTCTTTGGTGTGAGTCTCAAGATGCTGCTTCATGTTGTCGCCGCGAGTGAACTTCTTCTGACATCCTTTCCAAGTACATACGACGCCTTTCTCGGCGGTATGAATTTTCGAGTGGCGTGATGCGTGGCCGGAAGTGGTAAAGGTCTTGTCGCAATTGTGAGTGTCCCTATGGCGACAAGGATATCGCTTTGGGCCTCTCTCCTGCTGAGTCCGATTTTGATACATCTCGTCGTCGTACATTTGTGGTTCTGGATATGATGTCCGCTGGCCCTGATAATTTGGGAGAGGCATCGAGTACTGATGACTCGAGAAATCGTCCATAGGTGGAAGGCCTTCGCGGTATTCGAATTGTGGTTGACTCTTGTAGCCCGTATAGGACGACTGTCTGCCAAATTCCTTCAAAGAAGTGGGTGTGATTGGAGAAAGAGGATCGTTGGTGTTGTTGGAATCAAAAGAATCTGCGCGAACGAGATCTGGGACGTGTGGAGAAGAAGTGCGGCTTTGTGTGGACATTGCGGAATTTGATCGTACCATACTCGCAGAGTCAAATGCCGAGTAAGTGGATCTGAAAGCGCTTTCCTGTCCTGCCGGCTCATCATTCAAAAGAGAGACCTTCCGGCCGGAAGAATCTCTGGCTTGCATTCTCGGCCTCGCTGACATGGTGAATGATCTTCCAGACTTTGAAACACGAGTGAGATAGTGAGGGAGAATAACTCTTTCCCAAACAGGAACAAGAGTTTTCAAATACTGTTGAGATAGGTGTTGGTGATAAGCGACGAGAAGTTAGGTATAAAACCGTCAGAGAGTGCGCAATCACAACAGACAATATAATATGTATGTCGATTGTCCAACTGATGATATAGATTGAAGTGAGCTGATGATATTGTCACGGAGGAAGATATTGGTGAAGGATGAAAGGACGACGAGGTGTTGTGATGCGGCTGGAGGGACGAGATGTTGGTGGTTGGGCAGATCGAAGGGAGAGGAAAGGGAAGCAAAAGGGAAAAGATGGGATTCTGTCAATGTTATGCAATTCCCATTTGGGGAGGGGGGACTCGGGACAAGGTAAGCAGGGCAGCAGGCACAGGAGGGCACTAGGGTAGCGGCAATTTTAGTTTAGCTCGGGGATGAGTGAGGAAAGACAAGGGCAGGGGAGGGACGAGGGACAGGAGACAAGGGCGAGGAGGGTGGAGAAAGAAATGGATGCAGCGGCGGGCGGATGTGGACCACGGGCAGCAGCATTTGGGAGCAGAGCAGAGCAGAGCAGAGCAGAGCAGAGCAGAGCAGAGCAGAGCAGAGCAGAGCAGAACCTCGATGGGACCCACTCGATTTATTTGTTTAGCTGGGAGGGGAAGAACCTTGGGTTTCTTATTACCGGGAAAGGAAACAAGGGAAAGAGAAAAGGCGAAAAAGAAGGGCAGGAGTGGATTGGAACAGGGATAGGAGATCGCCCCAGTCTGACTCTGAATCTCATCCTGGTTTAAACTTCCCTCGAAAGAACAGGGCAGACGTGTAAATTTAATCCTGCGAAAGATGCGACAGTTTTACTCCGAATATGAAGCGATACCTACCTTACGTATACTCTCTAGATGGATTCAAGCACTCTCAAATACAATACAATCGTATCTCTGCTTTGAAACTATCTTGCTGAACTTCGCAATCTACCCCTCACTGGATAAGAAGGGGGTAGAGAGTTTCCAGCGCAAATAATCCATTGGCTGCTGATGTCAGGAGACGCTCTCCGTTCCACCACCTCATCGGACCCTGCTGAACCCTTATGATGTGAGTGGAATTGACCCCGGTTACAGACACGGGAGAAAGACATGTGTGGGTGATGCGATGATTCGAAGAGATGTGGCAGTGGTGGCACGTCGTACCACTCGGGCTGGGCAACAGTCAAGAACCTCCCTTTGTTTGGCTGGAATAAAGTCCACCAACTTGCATGCTCCATATGTCGAAATGTGGTGTATTTTATTGATGGCAATACTATACTCGCTCTTGAGAATATACATAAATGCCAGAGAAAAGATCGCTGCGCTCTGTGAACTCCCCTATTTGAAAGCTCATGCCGAACATGACTTTCTCATCACACTGTAATTACAAAAACCAATAGTCGGTCAAAAAGAATGCGCTGGCATATCCAGTAGTAGCTCGTCAGAAGGGTCCTGGCCTCTTCCTTGGATACCGTAGCTCTTATTCGCTCAGAGCCCATCTCACACAGCTGGAGCTCTTGCCCCGCTCTCACCACGCGATGCGATTCAGGGTCTACCATTGAATCACCGATACCACTCTGTTGGTTGAGCGGAGGAAGAGCTCCTAAGTTTCGCGAAACCAGATCCCCTCCCCTCATCTGCTCCCAAAGCTTGGAATCATCCAAGGAGGTGCATATCCGATGCATGGAGGGTTGTGCTCTATGCACATGTCATGCTGTTCTTGTGAGCGAGTTGGAATAGAGGGGATTGTGAGAGCGCGCGTATGGTGTTTTCGCTCCTCACAGTCCTCACACCATCTTTCCATCTCACCATCGTCTCAAGCCACAGACTCGAGTGTTGACTCGTCCGGCTCCTATCACCACTCCACTCCTGATTCTGAGCCCACTCGGCTGAGTCCTCTGGCATGGCAGCTGCACGTTGTTGGTTTTCCCTGCATATGCCTCCCGCTTGGCGATCGCCCCTCTTTCTTTCCCCATTGCCTCACCTCGCCCGTCACTCCGTCAGAGTTCACCATGCATCCATCAGCAACCTCTTCTGAACGCAGCCCTTAGACAAGCAGTAGCAGAATATGAAGCGCAAAATACACCGCTGAAAACATCAACAGCAGGTGATATTTATTGAGCCACACGCATTCCTTATCACCACTCTCCTCCCGTTTTCGGTTTCTCTTCATGCCTCACAGTGGTTGAGTTGACGGCGGGGAGACGGTGCACCGGAGGCGCCTCCGTCGAAGCATGCTGAAGTCAGAGTTCCGATCTCACCACTTCTCGATGCTCTAGGTTCGAACCTTCCTTGCCCCTGTCTATCAAGCGCGGGGTCCAGAACAGTCCATTTCAGGGTCTTGCTAGGCTTGACCAGCACGGGCAACTTTGGAAGGGCTGCCAAGGAAGGCGCATCCAGAAAAGATCGGCGCCTCAACGGCAGGGGCCCCACTTGGGCAAATCCAGCTGTCTCCACTCCACTATTTCACCTGCACCTGGATTCGATCCCGAGTCCCGGCATGTCTTTCCTCGAAGCCTCGTCAAGTTTCTGTCTCCTCATGTGCCAGGAACGCTCGCTCGCTGACTTTGCGCTGCCCGCGTCAGGGGGGGATCAGGGTCCACGGAATGAGGGAATTCGTGGTCCCCCGTTATGATGCAATGCATATCTGGGATATCTGGGGCCAGGGGCATTAAACCCGGTGTGTCGTCCCTTGAGCAACACACCACGAAGCAAAACAGACCATAGCTACAGGACGGCACTTTTCAACATGTCACTCGATTTCGCATCCCATTCTTCATCGAGCATCACCATCCAACGAAAGTCCCATCCTTTCAGGGTTTCCAGGAGGAAAGTCTCCGTCTCGTCTCGTGTCATGAAAACCTATCATCATTCCGCCCAACCCGGTCTCTCGGATCCAGGACAAATTCCCGGTACGTACAGGACGGAGAAAAAAATTAATTAGACCATGACCTCATCGTAGATTCACAATCTGAAAGAAGATCGAATTTTCTACGTGGGATCGTGATCTGAGGTGTGGAGTGGGGATCCTTGACATAGGGGAAGCGAAGTAGCTAATGCAACCTAATCCCTGAGTGTGAGGACAGTAAGCTATTTCGTACCATAGGTAAATAATGTACATTCGCCGCCTGTGCACTTTGTTACAGACTTACTTGTTTGGGTACTAATGTACTGTGAAACTGGACGATGATTCGCCAGAGTTGCCTGTTTTTGCGGAATTATCTAGAAGCCGCACAGACAGTGAATGTACATTATTTACGGCATGTACCAAGTATTTAGTTCTCACCTATGTCTGACTAGCTAACCTAAATCCAGAGTGGGGTGAGAGGAGAGTTGACGAGAGACAAGAAATATGCTAAAATTATAACCTCACCAGACCCTCACGTACAGAACTACACGTCGCTTCCAACTAGGCATCGGCCACGATCACGGTATGATGTCCGCCTCTATCAGGAACCCGAGTCGTCTGAGTCTGGACCTGAATACTGAGCCCGGAATTTAACCAGATATGGAACACACAACACCATTGTCTTGGCTCTGAATCCGAAGCTGTAGTCGAGGCAAGATACCCGACGATGTGGATCTTGAGCTCCTTTTCTTGTTCCATTCCCGACTCAAAGCAGGTTACTATCCTTCTTTCTTACTCAGGTAAGTCTTGTCGAGCTGTCAATCTCGTTCCTTCGCAAAAACAAGAACAGGTCTCGACCATTCGGCAATTTTGAATGTTTACTCAACTCCCGAATCTTCATACGGAATGTCAATAGTGAGTGGACTCAGTAATTACAGACTCGCAAAAGAAAGTCAAGTCAGCTTCAGCCCAGAGAGAGCTCCTCACATATCAAACGTACTGTCTATCTTTTGGACTATGGACATAAACCCAAGACATCCATAAACCAACCCACTCACAACATCCTCCTCCCCAGTTCAGCACAAAAATCGGTACGCACCTAGGTACTTCTCTCCCAGCCTCCCCCTCCCCTCCTTCTCCCACTCTCCCCTCTCTAGACCCAGGGTTCTCTAGTTTCATCGAGAACCCCCAAAATGTGGCGTAAACAAGCCATTCCACTACTGTCGCTACTGTATCAAGACCCCTAAAAAGCGTGAGGTCATTTCTCATAATGATCGTCAGGGCCTAACTTCGAGAGAACCTTGGTCCTTAGTCCTCGGAGAATAGGAGAGAAGCTCCTGAAGAAGCGTCCAGCGAATGAATGTACCTAGGCATTAAGTATTTGTCTAATCCGGACGAAAACTCCTGAAGACTTTCAGCCAATGCTTGGACCTAGCTAGGTATGTGTCGGTTAGTAGCGGTCGTTGTCGTACAGTGGTGTCGTACAGCTCAGGAGATCTTATGTCACGGGGGATTGGTAGACAGATTCCAACCATTCCATCCCTCAGCGGTATTTGACGGTAGACTCACTAAAGCCGGTCAGTTGAAAGGATTTATTAAACCAAGCGAGTAGTACATTGGAATTCTGTACTCGTAGACTGTGATGCTGTAGTTCGTGTTGAGTACCAGCTTCTTTAGCCATAGACGACGTTATAATTACCCCTGTATGATATCCCTCTGTGATGTTGTGAGTGAGGTGGCTTTGATAACCGAGCTCAGTCTTCCTACCATCTTCGTGTAAGACTATTACCTCTCCTAGTGCTCCGTGCTTCTTCTCAACTGCAAGTTGACAAGTCAACGTTCTGGGAAGGTTTGTACTATTATCGATTCTAGTATATATTCCTGCATCTGCATCTGAAACACAACGCTGTCATGCAGGTAGGTAAGTAGGTCATGGCCTCTAGATCTTATCTGTACTATACTCATATATGCATCTCTCTATCAACCAGTACTCCATCGCTTCCATGTCCACCCTCCCCACTCTCCACAGTCTACAATCTACAATCTAGGAATTAGGACTCGTCACATCAGCACTTTCACTCCCCCACTCCTTCGCCTTCCCCTTCCCCAAAAACCTATCAATCTCAGCCTTGTCCGTCCCCTTGGGACTCGTGGCCGCGGTCGCACCCCGTCCAGCAATAGCCTCCGTCCAATTCCACCCTTCACCACCAGTCGAGTGCCTCTTCTTGTCTTTTTCACGCTCAGCGACACCCTCAGCATCATCACTATCAAACTCGCTATCCGCCCAATCGCGCTCGCTCCACGCCGTATCACTCTCATACGCATACCCCGTGCCGGTAGACGAGGACTTTCGACTCCCGCCAGGACTAGGTAATGGGACTGTGAGAGAGGAGCCCGAGAGGGCTTTGGCAAGACTGTTTGGGCCTGTGTTTGTCCCTGGTCCGGTATTGGTGCTCGTGCCAACTCCTGTGCCGGAACGATTGATGTTGGGAAGGGAAGTCATGAGTGGTGGTAAAGCGTCCGTAGCTTCTCTACGTTCGGAATCTGTGCGGTCGGATTCTGTGAGCGGTTTAGGTGGTGTAAGATCATCCTCGTTATTGCCCTCATTGTTACCGGCTTTGTTCTTTCTGTCAGGATCGTTCGTCTCCCCTCCATCCTTAGCAGGAGCTTCATGCTCGCCTTTTGCGCGCTCGGCATTGCTCTCATCTTCATCTCTCGTATGCGCCGCTTCAGAGTCCGCAAAATGCGTGTCGCAAAGATGTTTGACTACGGGCCATCCAAAGGCGTTTGCGAACATGCGGCGTACGATGATGTTGTTGTGTGCATCTGGCTCGAGACGTACGAGGACTTTACGCCAAGATAGATCGCGGTGGTAGGCGCGAGCGATTTTCTCCTCGACTTTCATGGCGGAACCGTCGATGACTTCACGGGGGTCTTTGTCAGGGTTGGTGTGTCGTGTGTCATCGTAGTCGTGTGTAGAGAGCGTGGAGTCAGTGTGGTTGATGTTTGGGGTAAAAGGGTCAGATGAGGATGTTGACTGTGTTGATGTCTGGAGTGAGGAGCGGCGACGAAGCATGAGGGAGCTTGTTGGGCGCTTTTTGAGAGGTGGTGGAGGGATGTCTGAAGGGTGGTAGACCCGATCGTGGAAGATGGTCCTGGGTCTGCTAGAGGGGTCGATGAGGAAATCTGTGGGTGGGAGGGGTGGTTTGATAATATCGCCTGCGGATTCGAAGAAAGTTGTTTTTGGAGGAGCTGAGAGCCGGTCTGGGTCTTCGTTCTCCTCGCCGGTTGTCGCTTTGCCAGGCGCTTTCTTTGGTGAGGGCTCCTGTGTTGAGATGGATGGACTTGATGAGGATTCGCTTCCCATCCGAAGTGTTTGACTCCTCTTGTAGATCTTTGCGTGTTTGGGATGATCATTGTGAGGCTTTGATGCAGAAGGAGCGGCAGGTTGGAAGAACTTCATGATGCTTGCCAAAGGTCCAGCATTATTCGTTGGCTCCGCTGTTGATGGAGGATGCCGAGCGCCAGCAGAAAGAGGACGCTCGAGGCTCTTCAAACTCCTTGCATCATCATCTACGGTAGCGTATGGTGATGGTTGAGGAACCTCTCCTCCATGTCCTTGTTTAGTAGGAGTGTTGGCCCCAGTGTCTTCCGATTCGCTGGCGTAGCTTTTCGAAAATGTCCTCCCAGCAGGAGAACTGGAATTGGCGCCAGTGAGCTCAGCCCATCCCCAACTCGCCATGGTTCCAACCAAACCATTTTCTCTCCTCGCTTTCTCTACACGGCCCAAGCCTTGCCAATCCAAGAAGAGCAGACAACTCGTCCTTAGAGGAACCACGCCATCGTTAACAACATTCGAATAAATAGTCCTATTCCTAAACTTCTTCAGAACAACATGAGCCGGTCCAGTCGGCAGGATCCTCAGTAAAGGTTTCGACTCTGGTGCTGACTCGCCGTCAATCTTCTTGTGTGCACTCTCTCCAATTCCACCGACAATGGCACCCCATCCACTCCTTGCAATAGTAGGCGCTCTCCAGGTCAGACCCAGATCCTGCCCAGTTCGACCCACAAGACCGAAATCTAGGGCAAACTTGACATACATCGGATTCTCATTACTCAATCCAAGAAAGGGTGAGGCCAGAGAAATGAAGTTGATGGGCTCGATCTTATCGAAGAACTCTGGTGAGTGCTTCTGTATGTAAGCCACCGCATATGTCTGGATTAAGCCGCCCAGAGAATGGCCAATGAAACTGATACTAGTGATTTTGTACGCCAATTTCTTCTCTGCATATGGCGCCTTGATAATAGAGCTATGTTCGTGTGTTGGGGGCCCAGACGGTTTGCTCGTCGCTTTTGCGGCTGGTTGTTCTGGTTTAATGGCATGCGATAGGGCCACAACAGCTGACTTCTTCGTCACTGGTTTGTACGGCTGATCCGGGTAAGTCATCTGCAAGACGTATTTGGCCAGCCTTTTACCCAAGTACTTGATACCCCTTTCTGTTCGTACCGAGTTCCCGGAGAAGCCTCGAACAATGACTTCTTCCTCATCTTCGCTCCCCTCATCTTCTGCAACCTTCATATCGTCTGCTTCTTCCTGGTCTGGTTTCCCAATCTCCGCAGCTTTGCTCTCTGTTCTCGTCTTTGCCTTCCGTATTCTAGCATCAACCTTTGCCTTCTTCGCTGCCTCGTCAATGCTTTCTTTCAGAAATAACATATCGGCCCCCAAATTGCTATGTAAGCCATGTGTCAAGACCACCAGATGAACTTTCTTCTGTCTTTTCGTCCTATGACCCTGCCCGTCTTGCCGCTCCTTTCTCTCAAGCACAGGTTTATCAGTCGTCTCCTTGCTAGCATCCCCTTCCTTTCCTGCAACATCATCTTCCACATCGTCCCATTCTGGCATCCTTGGGGTATTCCATAAACTTGCCGTATCATCCACCTTAACCCTGATAGATTTACTAAAGACGCCCTTGGCCAAGCCGCTGTGATGTCCATGCCCGTGCCCATCCCTTGCACTTCTTGTGCCCCCTGCCCCATGCTGGTGATCGCTGACCTGACCAGGTTGACTTTGCGGTCCATTCCCACTTGCCGTCAGCGAGCTTGCAAAGCCAAGAGACAGGCTCTTCTCATCGCGCCCAAGCAATATCTCGTAATGGACCGCCGCGGAATTCGAGAAGATGACCTGGCTAGAAACTTCGATGATCCAGCTCACACTCTTCTCCTCCTCTATATCCTCCACATTCCCTTGTCTCCCGTCCCCATCCCCAGCTCTTACAGGACTCCTTCCCTTTCCCGCAGTCTCTCTCACGCTCTCCGGCACATTCAGCTTGCACGAGAAGTTTCCCCCTGCTTTCAAATTCGGTTCAAACTCTGGCACGCCATGTATTCTCGAGTTTTCGAATTTCGCGTTTGGGTGGAATGTCGCTGGGTACGCCGCGGTGTACAGTGTGTAGGGACCGTGAATGAAGGCGGCGCGCAGTGCGATAGCAGATGTGTTCTTTATCTTGAGGTGGAGACATTGAGGAGACGGCAGGATACGGTCGTGCGCTGGCGTGTAGGTTACTGTGTACCGTACTACTTCGCCAATTTTGACGCTGCCCGTTTGGTGGAGGAGGAGCATTTTGGAGCGAGGTGGGATGTGGACTTGCTCGCTCTACGGATGGGAGTGGCGGAGGGACGTATGATTGTTCGTATTTAGACAGGTTGTAACGAAGCCATTTCTGTGTCGGAAGAAATGCAATATATCCGATTTAGACGTCGACATGGGAAGTGCGGGAATGTCGGGGTTGTAGGATGCTGTTGTTCCTGGTGATCCGGTGAGTGATGTAGCACGCGGGCACAACCCACCTGCACACACGTAGCCAAGCGCTACGAATCCGAGGCTTCGGGCAAGATCCGAAGTATTTCCGACCTAATAATTGCAATGTCTTGCATCGGTGGTGAAACTGCAGCGAACTTATTCAGGGAATTGCTGCCTTTGTTTATGCTACGGCTTGAATATTTTATTCGAATTCCGTGCCATCATTAGCTGATCAATTCTGTTCCATTTTCAATCATACTTGCAGCAACTGAATAAGGTGCGCATTCACAAAAGCCCTTTTCGATGTAATCTTACTGTTGGCACGAGGTCAACTGTCTCTCGTGGAGCGCGAAGCACTATCGCCGTTGAGACCTCTCAGCTTCTTGCAACAGCTGGAGGTTGTCACAATATCTATTGAGTATGGCGGTCGACAAATGAGTCCGAAAATAAGACCAAATAAGCTCAACGTCAAATCATTATTGAGGCTATTCCAGAGTTGGGTGGCATCGAATCAATACCCTCGCAGTATGAGACCAGCAATTTTGGCTACGAATAAGAGTGAGGAGTTACATTGCAGCGAGCTCACCCATCTGAGTAAGCTTGGGAGGAATTTCTGTTGATCGCCCTCGCGGGTCTGACATCTCAGTCCAAGTCATTAGTGGCAACCAAAGCTTCGGAGCTCGAGGGTGTGCTCAACAAGGCCTGAGTGAGACAGAAATAAATTAAGGAAGCCGCCTCCGAAACCAATATTCGGGAAGTGATGCAGAGCTTCAGCGACTGTATGACTTTAACAGTCGAAATTTGAAGAGATATCACAGAGGAAGTTGGAGGAAGAACAAAAAGTATGGGAAAGAGCGGCAAATGACGCTGCGGATTTGAACATCCAGACATCGGCTGCTGACCTCACCAAGAGCTCGTTCGAGCCTGTGAGCGGGCTTCACCAGCTATTGTCTGGACATCAAGACACCGTTGAGGGTAGCTAAATAATTGACATAGAACCCGTTCCTCATACTAAGTCCGGAGATAAAAAGCTTGTATTGAAGACGGATGTGGGAAGCGGCTACTGGTGCCAAAGTATGTTATGTGCCCAATCTCGAAGAAGCATTTGAAACTCACTGGAAAGCTATCAGGTTCACTATCTTCAAGATCCCTGCTAAGCATGTTACATATTACAAGAAGGATGCGAAGCGTGTGCGGAGTTACACGTCCAAGACACTTCGAATTACTAATGCCTCACTGTAGGAAAGCATTGCGGTCGAACTCGCATAACTTGACGCGACTGCAACAAGGATTTTAGGCGAAGCAATGTCGTCGGGATTGGAAATATACCCGGACTAGTGACTAGTCAACAAGAATTTGCGGAAGGGTGAAGGGAAGTTTTGAAGAAGTCAATGGCGGCTCACCAACGTAAGACAAGTAAGCTTCGGACAGACGACTCGAGCTCATGCAAACTAATATAGAGACGGAGTTCGCTATAAAGGCCGCTGCTTCTCAAGAATTCTTAGATAAGAGCAGAGTTCTGCTCTGCGAATGTTAGATATACTGAAAGATCTAAATCCATTTATCACGGCTAAGGACTTATTGTTTTGTATTATATGGATTACGATTAAGAAATCATAGCAGGACAATGCTGCTCGACTTCAAGACTATTTGAAAGCTGTACTTAACGACTAATACGAGGAAATACGAAGCTTACTGGAGGAGAACCAGACCTAGCATGAGAGGGATATTGTCGTTAGTGCGACAGCTCTGGATACTTTGTCATGGTGTTCTTCGGTTTGCCATTGTCAAAGGTCTGGTTGGAAGTCATGACAACAAGACCAATCTGGTTATTATCGCCAACAAGAGCCACGGCAAAATCTCTTTCTCCAGGTTTAGCACTTAGGCAAGAGTTACGGCGTCGGCCTCATCGACGATAATCATGCTGGCCATCTTCTTGTATGCTCGGAGCCAGTCAGCTGTTGATGTGATTAGAGTCGTGTAGACGACATCTGCCTCGTTCAGAACCATCAAAATCGCGTTGCTGATCAGGCGTGGGATGATGCACTTCTCTGGTTGTTCCAGCTCAGCTTGGTCCTTGAGCATTAACTCTTTGAGTAGAGTATTCTTTTCTTGGACTCTTATCAGCTTAAGATTAGAGGTCTTGACGAGCCCGATAGGTTGTAGGGAATCTGGCAAGCTAAGAGTCGAACGTTCACCTTCGTGAGGATCAACTTCGTTCCGAGTCCGTCTGCCAGTTTGACTGGCCCATGTGCACTCGTTGTTGTCGTCATAAATGCAGAGGATACCATTGATTCTCATCTTCTCCAACAGATCAGTTAGAACAGAGTTGCGTTGTGGCACAGAGATCTTCGTGTTAGCTGAAACCTTCTGTATTCACCGCAGTCCAACATGTCTCGACGGCGACCACGAGGGTAAATTTCCCATGAAACCATATCAACGTTGATAGAGCGCAGCGGAAAGTCTGCTGATTGTGATAGCAATATGGTCTGTAGAAAAGAGTAATCCCGTCTTCAAAGTGTCCGACGTGGTGATGTGCTATTCCGCCTAGCGGACAATCAAACACCAGAAGGAAAGCTTCACGCGTATGGGTGCTGTAAGACAGTCGAGAATGATCAAACTCAATTTTTTAATCTAGAACGCATGATTGATAGCAAATACTTACCGGCGAATTATTCTGACAGGCAGGTCCTCTAGCAGGTTGACTCTCATGAACTTAATTGAATCTTGGAGGACGAATTCCAGGGAGTATAAAATTCAACAGGCTAGACTCTGCTGCAAATTGCAGGTGCGAGCCAGGTGAATGTGAGGTCTTTGACATCTGTTCACTTTTTTTTTGAAAGATACTTTTCGATATCGTCTTCGATTACTACCTGATAACCCACCCATGTGGTACAAATTCTGCTGTCACTAATAGTGTGGTTTTGGTTTCTTCTTTTTATATTTGCTCGCAAAATTTCTATGCCTTGACAAAACTATTCAGAGAGCAGAAGCATGCAGCTCAATTGAAGACCACGGTCTTGGACCCGTTGAGCAGCACCCTCTTCTCAG
The DNA here is from genome assembly GCA_017365405.1 of Cadophora malorum. Taxonomy (NCBI): domain Eukaryota; kingdom Fungi; phylum Ascomycota; class Leotiomycetes; order Helotiales; family Ploettnerulaceae; genus Cadophora; species Cadophora malorum. The sequence continues at coordinate 14,014 of JAFJYH010000058.1, forward strand.
TAACCCACTTAACAGCGTTCGCCAACACCTTACTCTCAACATTGCTGCCCTCGGTCGTCAATCCCTTTGGACTCAGCCCATGATCAACCCTCACAACATCCTGCTCAATAATAGGCCCCTCATCCAAATCACTCGTCACAAAATGGGCGGTAGCACCAATAATCTTGACACCACGATCGTACGCCTGATGATATGGCTTAGCGCCTTTGAAGGACGGCAAGAAACTGTGGTGGATATTGATAATCTTCCCGGACATGGCCGAGCAGAGTGCTGGGGACAGCACCTGCATATACCGTGCCAAGACAATCAGGTCAATGTTATGCTCCTTTACTAGTTCCAGAATCTTGCTTTCCTGGTCGGCCTTGGTTTCAGCGGTGATGGGAAGATGGTGGAATGGAATGTTGTACGAGGCAGCGAGGGGGGCAAAGTCTGGATGGTTGGATATGATGAGAGGGACTTCGATTCCGAGTTGCGAGATCGATTGCCGGAAGAGGATGTCGTTCAGACAGTGCCCAATTTTCGACACCATGATCAGCACACGTGGTTTCTGAGCCGTAGATGAAAGGTCGAACTTCATGGACATTGGCTTGGCCGTTTCCTCAAATGACTTTCTCAGCTCTTCCACATTGATCTTGCCGTTTCCATCCGCGGTATCGACTTGAGCGAAGTGGACACGCATAAAGAAAGTCTTCGACGTCGGATCTCCAAATTGCTGCGAATCGACAATATTCAGGTTATGTTGAGCCAAAAATCCAGTGACTGCGTGTACAATGCCCGGCCTATCAGGACATGACAGAGTCAAGATGAATTCATCCGCGCTGACCATTTTGATAGCACGAGGTTTCTTGGATCGGGTTGCGGCAGAAGCGAGATGTCGTGCACAAATCTTTTGAGGATGTGAGATGCTCCTTTGTGCTTCGGCTGGCCGCAATGGGCAAGTAAACGGTCTGGTACTATTTGCAACGGTCAATCCGCGTGCTCGTATGCAGAGGCCGATTCGAATCTTACTCGCCATTGACTCAGATGACTGCTGGATGTCATTCGTGGACGCTAAATTGAAAATTGGCTCTCAAATTCCATTAGTCATATCAACACGTGACTAGAACTTCGGCTAATGTGTGGACTGTTGTGTTTGAACTTGAGCGAGGGATGGTTCTACACAACAAGCACTTTTTGCAAGCATATTAGATGTGGATTGTGGTATCAAAGTCCGCAGACTCATATGACCTAACCTTGACTGCTTCCCAGGAGGGCGTTTGTATTACGTAACTCATTTTCAAGTCGGCCAGGGACATTGAGCCAAATGGGTCGAAACACGAAAATAACACATTTTTGTGGATCAACCATTTAGCTTTGGATCATGCAGGTTGGATTCGGCTACGAGATTGAAATGGAATTCACTCGCAAGTGAGCTGATATTTCGCACAGAGTGCGGATCAATTTGACATTTGTCATTGTTTAGGTGCTCCAAATAAGCGAGCTGTATGTAGTTGCTTTACTTGCTGACTGGCCTCTCTCAAGAAAACAACCCGCTCTTGGCATCAGCTTGTGAATGAGTGCACAACGATTGTAAACTACGTGATAAATCTCTCAAGTGATAAATCGACAGAGGCAGAGGCATTCAAGTAGATTCCGACGTACAGTCGAGGAAGCTTCGGATGACCAGCCGCTGCGTATGAGCCTTCGCTACGGGCACAGAACGATAACGTTTCAGATTTTATTCTCACTGTCTACCATACGGTGAGAAGATGTGGGTGGGAGTATCCTGCACATTCTTCTTCCTCAAACTAAACTTTCTTCCCCGGTGATTCCGTAAGACCCAACAGTATTCAGATGATCAACCTCGTCAGAGTGCTCCAAGACTCTGCATAGCATCTACACGATCTTGAAGCGTATGATAATTTCACAAAATCGCGAATAAATAGGCTTATTTCGGTCCAAGTCAATTGCTCGGCAACATGACTGACTTCAAAATCCCCAACGAAGGATCGCTTAAAAGGGGGCGCGCCGAAGCTGTCATGTTCATTTTAAAGATTTTTGATACATCCGTGTACCAAGCTACATCACGCCTAGAAATTCACTGCACTTTCTATCTGCCCTTCACATACACCAAAACCAACTCTCTCACCATCCTCACCACATGCGCCTCGAATAGTGACCACATCACCATCCTTCAAAAACTTTCGCGTGTCCATACCCGCAAGCATGATATCCTTCTTACCTCCCCAATTCATCTCGAGCATACTTCCCAGATCTCCACCTCCCTCGCTCTTTCCACTGATGGTCCCACTTCCAAGCAAATCACCTACAGCCATCGGACACCCACCTGACGTATGATGTGCAATCATCTGCGGGAAACTCCATAACAAATTCTTCCCACTCGTCTTCGAGATAGTAGTCGTAGCACCATCCGGCGTCGTAAGATCAACTTCCAGTCTGATATCATAGATACTATCCTCCCTCTTCTCTTGCAAATGCGGCAAAATCTTGGTCTCATTCTGCAACTTCGGCGTCCGGAATGGCTCCAAGGCATCAGCAAGCACAACCCACGCACTGATACTCGTGCCAAAATTCTTCGCGTTGAACGGTCCAAGCGGGACGTACTCCCAAGTCTGGATATCACGAGCGCTCCAGTCGTTCATGAGGACGTAGCCGAAGATATGTTGGTCTGCATCTGCGATCTTGATAGGCTCGCCCATAGCATTAGGTTTACAGAGGAAGCAGCCGAGTTCGAGCTCGATGTCGAGACGGCGGCAGGGACCGAATGTGGGGACTTTGGGGTCGGCGGTGGGATCGAGGAGGATTTGGCCGTTTGGACGACGGATGGGTGTTCCTGAGATTACAACGGAGGAGGCGCGGCCGTGGTAGCCGACTGGGAGGTGAGTATAGTTTGGTTGAAGAGCGTTGGCTGGGCCGCGGAACATAGTGCTGAAAAGAGGTTAGCCTGTTCAGAGAATTGAATTGCATTGCTGGTCATGTACATACCCAACATTGAAAGCATGGTTGATACCAGCAAAGAAATCTGTATAGTCTCCTATTTGCATTGGCAGATGTGTCTTGGTATCTTCCTTCTTCAACAAAGCATTCTTCTTCAGTTCCTCGTTGTCCTTCAATACGCTGGCGTGCTTGCCGCTCTCGGAGAATACTTCCTGCAAGTACGCTCTCACTTCTTTATGTACTGGTCTTCCTAACGCTGCAAAGGCGTTCAGCGAAGGTTGTGCAAATACATCGATATGTTTCTCGATCGAGGGAAGACCTGAAAAGCCTTTTGCTTGTGAGAAAGCTAGCAGATCTAAGACATGGTCGCCAATTGCTACAGCAGGTCTCTTTTGATCTCGAGAGTTTCTTGATGTGATGATGCCGAAAGGAATGTTAGACAGCGAGAAATCACTTTCTGGGGGGATCGCGAGCCAGGATTTGATGGGAGCCATGTTTGTTGATGTTGTGGTGAGAAGGCGGATAGAAAATCGAAGTTTGCAGACTGGAGGTTTCTTTTGAGTAGAGAACGGGAAAGAACGGATAGTAGTCCGGAACATAGAGGTAAGTTCAAGAGAATCTAGAGCCGAAGGATATTTCTTGAAGCTATCCCGAGCTGCATGCTTTTGGTCGAAGCAGCCATAGAGGGGTGAGCGGGGTACGCGGCGCCAGTTCCGCCCTCGGTTGGACCTCCTTTCCACTCTTCAACGCCTCTTTCCGCTTTCACTCCACCCTCCTTTTGCACCCTGACACAAGCGATCGACCAGAGTTAAAGCTCGTGGATAGCTTCAAATTTCTTCCCCAGTATCCCCACGGGGACATGCAGCCAGGGTGCGGAAAGTAGCCGCATGCTCTCTGGATTTGGATCAATGCATCCAATGAGAATGCTGCTTATTCTCTACCAAATGCAGCTGTGACGCTGTTGTGGAGGGGTGTGCGGATGAGTGAGAGCTTGTGCGACTTCGCCGTCTCAAATATATCCTACCTTTTTTTAGTACATTGGTTAAGAATATATATCATTCCTCTCGAGCATTGTGGTCATTTTCATGTTCATTTCACATCTCATTCCTTACCATGACTTTGCAAACAACAGGAATCGCGCTGATAGCGTTTGTCTATTTCCTCATCCGCTACCTCAATCGCTCAGATACACCTAAGATTAAAAACCTTCCTGAGATTCCCGGTGTACCGCTTTTCGGAAACCTCCTTCAGTTCGGAGACAAGCACGCGAAAGTCGCCGGGCAGTTGGCAAAGAAATACGGGCCTGTCTTCCAAGTGCGACTGGGTAATAGGGTGAGCATTCCTGACCATTCCGAGCGGATATCAAGGCTGACAGCGGAAAACAGCGGATTGTATTTGCCAATACTTTTGACTCTGTCCGCCATCTTTGGATCACCAATCAATCAGCTCTGATCTCTCGTCCTACACTCCATACTTTCCACACTGTTGTTTCCAGCTCACAAGGTTTTACTATTGGTACGTCGCCATGGGACGAATCATGCAAGCAACGCCGGAAAGCGGCTGCTACGGCACTTAACCGACCGGCTACCCAGAGTTATATGCCAATTATTGATCTGGAGTCGTGCGTGTCCATCAAGGAGTTGCTAGAAGACAGCGGCAATGGCAAGAAGGACATTGATCCCATCGCCTACTTCCAACGCTTTGCACTCAACACTTCCCTGACCCTTAACTACGGGACGAGAATCGATGGCAATGTCAACAATGAGCTTCTCGTCGAGATTTGTGATGTCGAAAGAGCGATCTCGAATTTTAGAAGCACAAGCAACAACTGGCAAGATTACATCCCGCTGATGAGATTATGGCCGAGTCAAAGTTCCGACGCAAAGCAATGGAGAGACAGGAGGGACAAGTACTTGACCTTCTTATTGAACAAGTTGAAAAAGAATATTGCGGATGGAACGGACAAGCCTTGTATCACGGGCAACATTCTAAAGGACCCTGAGGCGAAGTTGAACGAATGTGAGTTGCCGCTCCTAATTTCCCCCTTAATCGCTCGACATATGATCTGATACTGACTTCACAAAGTCGAAATCAAATCCATCTGCCTCACCATGGTCTCAGCTGGTCTCGATACCGTTCCTGGCAACCTCATTATGGGCATTGCCTATCTCTCATCCGAACACGGACAAGAGATCCAAAAGCGCGCTTACGACGAAATCATGAAAGTGTACCCCGACGGCGACGCATGGGAAAAGTGCATCCAGGAAGAGAAAGTGCCATACGTAACAGCATTCGTACGAGAAGTGCTACGTTTCTTCACCGTGATCCCAATCTGTCTACCGAGGACGAGTATCAAGGATATCAAGTACGAAGATGCGGTCATTCCGGCTGGCACAACGTTCTATATGGTACGTTACCTCTCATCATAAATCTTAAATTTGCAAAGTTCACTTTCTAACGCCCTTCACCAGAACGCATGGGCCGCCGACTTCGATCCTTCACACTTCAAACACCCCGAAGAATTCTCGGTCGACCGCTACCTCGATAACCTCGAGGGCACAGGCGGCACCCCTCACTACGCCTACGGTGCCGGATCTCGTATGTGCGCCGGCTCTCACCTCGCAAACCGTGAACTGTACACGGCGTTCATACGGTTGATAACAGCATTCCATATCGATCCTCCGAGAGATAAGAAGGATTTACCGATTCTGGATGCGCTGGAGTGTAATGCTATTCCGACGGGCTTGACGACGGATCCGAAGCCGTTTAAGGTGGGCTTTAGGTGTAGAGATGAGGAGAAGGTTAGGCTTTGGATGAGGGAGAGTGAGGAGAGGACGAAGGATCTGTAGGGTGGAGGTAAGAGCGTGTGGCGTGTGAGGAGAGGGAAGAGAGTATGAAAATTGTAGATATTGTGATTGGCGTTTGAGGCCCAGCTGCATGGCTGTACCGTCGGCAAAAATGAGTCTGGCACGTTTTCATTTTTCTCGAAATAAGCGAAGGTAGGCATGAGATAGGCAATTGCTGTCATCTGATGATATTTTGACATGTGTAGGCCAAATGAAGGTGGTGTGGCATGAACAAGTCCTTGGCTACTTTGTCTCATTGCTCACTTGCCCCTTCGTCTCAATGTACATCGTGTAAATGCCATCTCAACTCGCTGCTTGTAATCAAACATCATCAGAAGCCTGTTCGATTCGATCATTAAATGCGTTAGATTGCCATCTCACTTCCTAATCTCTGTCTATACATACATACATTTGATATGACATGTAGGTGAATATATACTATAAGTACACTCGTCCACGCCGAGCTATTCAAGGAGACCTATATCCAAGGTATCATCCAAATTACATCTCAGAAACATCTCTCGATTATATACGATTCAGTAGTTTTCATCTCTCATCACCTCCACTTCGTACTCCACCAGCTCTCCTCGTCCTCCTCCTCCTTCCACCCCAACACATCCCTCTTCGGATCCATGACCCTCGCATACTCCAACAGTAACCTATAAGTGTAAACCCGCATATCCTCTTTCCTGAGGACCTTCTGCGCCCACTCTCTCCCATCCGCGCCAATCTTCTGCGCAAGATGATCGTGCCCTCCCTTCTTAGGAGTCGACTTGCCATTCACTCCATCGTCAGGATTATACGTGTACGAGCTGCCAGGCGTCTCGCCTTCGACACCCTTGCCTGTGTCTGCTTCTTCTGAAGGGTCCGCGTCTGCTCCCATGAAGAACTCCATAACACCATAGAGATCCATGAACCGGTTATCAATAGGAACAAAATGTTTCCAGGCTACAAGCCTGCTGTCATGCCATTCCTTGAACAGGGTCGCTTTCAGCGGCACGCTGAGACTACTCAGGAAGTCTCTGTAGCGGCCAGAAAACGAGTTGCCGTCTACATCTGGGAGGTATTTGTGGCCGTGTTGGCCGACTAGGTTGATGGATGGTGTGGGTGCGAAGAGATAATCAGTGTAGGAGCAGCCGCCGAGCCAGGTCCCGTCGACGGGTTCCTGCTTAGGGAAGCAGGCGAGGTCGTTGAAGGCGGCGTTGGTGAAAGATTTGAGCCAGTTGCCCATGGCTTTGGCTTTGGACGGGATGTCTGTTGGGTCTGGGGTGGAGAAGGCGGTCAGATTATAGATCTCTAGTGGGAGAGTGGCGACGTCGATGAACCCAGAATTATCGGGCATGAGAAGTGCTTGTGTTCCGTTAAGCATAGACACGAGCCTATGTCTATGGAACCCTTTCCAGTTCTCAGCTTTGTTGCGACCTCCTGAAGCGAGGCCACGCCAGACAATGGTGTCTGTTTTCTTGTCCCAAGGCACGGGTGCCTCTTTCACTTGAAATCGATCGTCTCCCTTGTAGTACATGGTCGGCGGGAGTAAAATCTCGGAATTTGTGGTTAGCTTGCTGCTGCCAAACATAGGAAAGAGGCGATCTGTCGAGGCGAAGCTGATGCTTTCTATGAAGAACCCATGAAGACCTTGAAGGTCGGGCTGATGGCAGAAAGAGGTTGACAGAGTGTAGTTAGACACATAGCCTTTGTAGGTATGTGGTACTGTATACTCAAGTGACATGTTGGGTGGCTGCGAATAGTCGGTTTGGATGGGATATGTACGTGCTGCACTGTCTGGTGGACAGGGGCTCGCTATTCGATTCCAGTAGGGACGAGAGCTATCCCATGGGAATTCTGGTACCGTATCATTGATGCCGAGTGGGACAAAATCTAGCAGACGTTAGTCCTCCATATTCTGACACAGCTTCTGGTATGGATTTACTTACCAGTATACCTATCCACCAACTCCCCTTTGGGCACGACCTTTCTCTCGCTATTCTCAATTCTCATGTACTCGGTCATCTTCTCCCATGGCACCCACATGCGCGGCTCGTCCATGCTGTTCATTGCAATGTCCATATCTGGAAGATCACCATCGTCCGCAATACTCTGGATCATCTCCTGCCAAATCGGCATCCAAAAATGGTCCGATTCTGTCCTAACATTCCCCTTCCTGATTTTGATCTGCCGTATTTGACCCCTCACATCTGTTAACATATCATTGGGATCCAGCGCCCACAATGGGTTCAAATCATGGTATATCTGGTCCCAGAAATCCTCTACCATAACCACTTTATTCTTCCTCGCATACTTCCACCACTTGTCGAATCCAGGAGGCGGCTGCCGCCCTCGTCGTTGTCGATACGCTTCCGCAGACGCAGACAGATTGAACGTCTCTTTCGAGAGGAGGTCATCGAAAGTCTTCTCTGCGCGGCCTAAGAGCTCGATTATGGGATGCGCATCTTCTGCGGCGGTGGGCAGCTCGATTTCTGGCGCATCGTCCAAAAAGGGTATCCAGTCTGGTGTCGAGAGGTGCGGTATCCTCACTGTTTCGTGACTGTAGAGATATGAGGAAACGAGGAAGAGAGAGAGCACGCAGGCCACGTATGGCAAGAGCCTCAGGAGGCGTATGTTCATTCCCATGCCCATTCCCAGTCCACCTCCCATCCCATTCAAACCAATGAAGAAGAATCCAGTCCCCAGGCAATTGGAGATACGGAATCTCAGCTAAGGGATTTCGGGAACGTTATCGAGGCCGACGGGACAAGACATTAGGCACAATTGCAATTGTTGAAAATTCGTGGCAAGCGCTGGTGATGAAGGCTGGAAGGGGAGGTGTTAGGTAACCCTCGTAACTTTCATGTGGAGATGGATCCCGCCCACGCGGCGCAGGCACTTGCGGAATCCTTGCAGAAAACCGGCGTTTTTTGACCTGTCAATTACTATGCGAGTAGCCTCGAAATAATGGTCGAGTCCAGTCGAAAATATTCAGGAGATAGAAACTTGGAAATCTGGTGTAGGAAATAAACTTCATAGCTATGCTATTGATCAAGTCCACCCACAGACAACCAATCGAGTCATCATGTACTCGTGAACCCTGAAAAGATTTGTCCTCGAGCTCTCCTTTCTCACTCATAAGCCCCCTTTCCTCGCCTCGCTTAATAAACACTCCCCTTGATGCTCTTGTCTTGCTTCTCTTCCCTTTTCAATCCATCCAAGATATCTGGCTCGGCCTCACTGCCGGCATCGCTACCAACGTCACTCTGATCACCCAATGCATCTGCCATAGCTCCACGTGCCATGCTGCTCTCTTCTCTTAGCCTTTTTAGTTGACTCAAGGAGACCGGCCCTTTACCCTCCCCGTTCCCTAAAGAACTTCCATGACCTGCGCCAGCGGTCGGGCCTCTAAATCCTACGCTCTTCCCCTTTGCTAACCGCTTCCTCGTATCTTCCTCAGCCGAAAATTCAGTGTCGCTTCCCGCTTGCGAGGTATTTCCACTTGCTGATCCGCCAAAATCACGCCCTGCTGTGACGAGTAGACGATCATTGTTAGGCGACCTGATGAGGTTACGTATCCTATCTTCTACAGAGATAAAAGATGGCGTCCCATCAGGACTTGAGACGACATCGTCCAAACTCTTCTTCACGTCCACTTGAATCGGTGGTCCAACCCTCCCTCTTGGATCATCCTCGTCCTCCTCACTAGAGCTCTGCCAGCGTCTTGCTGCCGGGCGACGGAATTGGAGGGTGTCGTTCGAGGGAGCGATGGGAGAGTTGGCTGGCGAAGGACGCCCGTTCAGTTGCATGGCGTGCATGCTATTCTCCTTCTTGTAATAGTGCTTGCCATGGTCGCAGCCGTTTGGACAGCCTCCCCATTTCTTCCTCACTGGAACGGTCGTTAGAGAGGTCGCTGTTGCTGACGCTCCATCAGTACTTGCCGCAAGAAGTTTCTTCTCCTTCTCCTTGTCCTTCTCTGACACGGGTGTGCTAGCTGTTGCAGTGATCGTGGGAGTAGTCTTCTCTTTTGCTGCAGCAGCAGCGAGACGCTCACGCTTCAGTTCTGACCAGGTTCGCAAGTTGTTTTCCAGAATGTACTTTCCGGAATCCTCCTTCTTGCGCATGATGAGAAATTCGCAGTGATTGACGTTCCGAAGATCCTCGAAGTATTCGACGCTGAAGTGATACCATTTCATGAGGAATACTCTACTCATGAGACCATGAGTTACTGGTTATAGTCAGCCCTTGATCCTCCGCAAAAATCGAACTTAGCCATACCCAATATGCAAACTGAAGCAAAGTCATCCTCTCCAAATTGTCTCCATAGACTCTCATTGAACCCGCTAACACGATCATATGCGTCGGCAGCACTCTCTCCATTCGGGATTCTGTAGAAGAAATGTCCATAATCCGCTCTCTCCTGCCACATCCTCTCCATCTCTGCCGAACATGGCTGGAAGTTTCCGAAATCCTGCTCTCGTAACCGTGGCTCTTCATACACCTTTATAGAATGTCTGGGAAACGGAGTCGGAGAGGGCTCGTCAGATGTCAGGGTGGAGAGGATGCCTTCCGTGGTCTCCCGCGTTCGGCGGTAAGGCGACGTGAAGAAATGCAGAGTGTCGTCTGCGCGTAGGAGGGTTCGCAGACGTCGACCTGCGTCGTGGGCTTGTGTCCAGCCATCGGGCGTGAGCTTCACTCTGTGGTCGGGGATTGTTTGGTGGATGTCGCGATTCTCTGGATAGTGTTAGTGGGGGTCGGTGTACAGGCATAGCAGAGATGGGCGGACAAGACCCTGGGGTTCGCATAGGAGAAAGTGCTTGGAAGAGGTAGAGGTATACAAGAACGGAGACGCAACTTACTATTGCCCTCGGATTGCGCATGGCGGATCAGTATTATCATACGGGGTTTACCCATCTTGGTCTCGGGGCGGCTCTTCCTGATATCTTGGTGCGGTAAGATACGGACTGACTGTAGATGTTTATGGCTTCCTGGACGGTGATATAAGTTGGTTTATGGTTGGTGAATGATGTGAGATCGGCCACAAGAGAGGTAGGTCTTCCCTTGACTTTTATTTATTTTCTTGTCCTGAGCTTGGGTTTGTGAAGGGTTCGTTTGTGAGAATGTGTTAGAGGGGTACCCCACTCAGCTGGAACAGATATGGTGTTTCAGGGGTGCAAATGAGCCTAATTATAAAGAGCTGTTCGCGATGTGCCGTGAATCCATGGATGGCATTGATGAACTGTATGTCCCGATGACGAAATATGGCTTTTTGTCAACAAAGCTGTAGTGGCATTTTGCCAATGCGATTCCGGAGCGCATGAGTTCCTGGGACATTTATTGTAACAAATACCACACAAGCATTATGTAGTTCTTCACCAATTACAAAAATAGAAAAGGTGTCTAGGAAAGAGAAATTCCAGAATCAACAGCTTCATTTGTACAGTTTTCTATCTTGTGATACACCACGGCTAAATAGCGCCAAGCTCCTTGAGCTTCGAGATCATACCGTCAACATCCTCAACCTTTCCACCGCCTTGCCTTGGGGGCGGTTCTATAATCGCACGTTAGCTCACAGGCTCTTCTAAAATGACCGAATTCCACATGTCATCAAACGTACCAATAACCTTCAAAGTCTTCAGCCGCCTGCCCACGTCCACACCAAGATCCCCAGCAGCCATCTTCTCGATCTTCTTCTTCTTTGCCTTCATGATATTTGGTAGACTTGCATAACGTGGCTCGTTCAGTCTCAAATCCGCGGTAATGATCATGGGTAATACACCCTTCACAGTCTCCGTTCCACCATCCACTTCCTTTTCAACCGTAACGCCCTTCCCATCCCCATCGAAAGTGACCTTGCTGGCCTGCGTCGCCTGTCCCCAGCCTAATAAGCCTGCAAGCATCTGTCCTGTCTGTCCAGCATCATCATCAATACTTTGCTTGCCTAGGAAAACCAGATTGATTTTCTCCTTCTCCACAACAGCCTTCAGCATCTTAGCCACCCCCAGTGGCTCCGGCTCTTCCCCCTCTTTCACTTCAACGTGTATGCTACGATCGGCGCCCATGGCCATAGCTGTGCGAAGGATATCTGCGCTCTTCGGAGGACCGCATGAGAAGGCGAGGATGTCTTCGACGCCCGAAGGATAGGTTTTCTTTTCGCGGATGCGGACTGATTCTTCGATTGAGAGTTCGTCGAAAGGGTTCATACTGTGTTTTACGCCCGCAGTCTCGACTGCCGTCTGGGCTTTGTTGACACGGGGTTTAACCTGAAGATATATTAGCTATCATACTCCGGAAGGTTGACACGCAGCTCGCAAGGAAAGAAGAAATCGGGAAACCCTATGAGGTAGCTTCAATTGAACCCAAAGAGATTATGTGGAATACGGACCGCATAGTCGATAACCCTCTTTACGGGTACTAGAATCCTTAGTCCAGACATTTTGCGCAAAGTATTGTTGTGGAGATACGATGAAGCTCCAATGTTGACGCAGTTGACGGGCGAGAGCGACTCTCCCCACGTTTAGCTCCAACCGAGGTCACATTACGCGTGGATCTCCGATGGAAGCCGACTGCCAGACTCTAAACTTCAGCCTCTGCAATAGTAAAGTCTAGTATTGAGGCTTGCAAATGGAATTGACATATATTCCTTCGGCCAAGGATACCACTCGGGACATTTGAAATCCGTTCTAGATCAAGCACAGGTCAAGATTTATTGGCTTGTTTGATGTCTTAATCTAGGGCACAGCTGTTTCCTGTTCTCTGTTTACAAACTCCACAAGACGAATTCAAGGTAAACTGATATCTGCAGTGGAAGGGCTTGACTAGCATCTGGATTTCAAAAGACTGAGAAGAAACTCTGGTACAACTGTGCTACCATCTAGGCCTTTTCACTACTTCATCGTCCCATTGCCCTTGTTTAGATCATTTCGATTGGGGGATATGTTGCGAACCGAGAATACTTCTTCGCACCGCCGTATCTTGTGGCACCAAACCTCAAGCTAGAGGCTAAAGAGGGTAGCACCAGCAATCGAAGTCATTTCCCTCTCCATTTGTACCCTTTGCTCTGAGTTTGAAAGTAAGCCTACAAGACTCTCGGAATATAATTTGTGCCACTTACTGTAGACATACGAACGATTGCCCACAATCCTGAAGGTGTAAGTAAGTCTTGATTTTTCTACACTACCTGGGTGACTTACACGACAGAACCCGCGGCAGGCGTCTCTTTGAGAATCATATTTGCACGTAGCTTGCTATACAACTAGTAAGTATGCAATCAAGGATAGGGCCTTGTGGTGTTACATACGTCGAGAGGAGCATTGCTGGGATCGCATGTGACATATGCGGACGCGATCGCCATAAGGATGGAAACAACGAGAGCTTTCTTCATGATGGCAGTGTGACGGAGGTCGTGCGAGAACGAACAAGAGAGATGGTTTTGGGAAAAGTAGTTGTATTTGGATGGCGTTTGCCATTCTTATAGTTTCCAGAGTGTTCATACTCGGGCAGTCCTTGTGTAGGAACATTACAAATACGAGAAAGATTACATCCTTGAACTAAAATAAAGTAGCAAGGAAGTATGTTTCTGGGCAGTTGTGAAATGTGTACGATTTGTGATAGCTCTATGTACAATATAACATAACATTCTAGTTTCCAAAGGCTAACAAGCTTTACTTGAATCAACTTGCTTGCAGCTGTAGAAGGGCATTTGCCCAATCGAAGTCTTAAACTTGAAGTCATCGCCGCCAGAATCTGGCTCACAGCAAGGGCATATGCGTGCTTGATATTTCGGCTTCGGACACTCAGAATCCCGAAGTCAATAAGTCCCTTCGAGGTTTCATGTCAACGCAGCCGCCCAGCACATTACTGTCACCTTCCTCCGTTAAACAAAGTTTAGAGGGGACTTTGTGGGTTGATGGAGTATAGGCCCTTTCTTAGTAGTCTGCTTCTACAAATATACCTAAACATAAGCCAGTTCCACATTATAGTGAGAGCATAAATGATCTTTGGAAGGTCACAGTAGAGATGAGCCCTCGCTGGAGGTTCTCATCAAGTTTTTTTTTTTTAAAGATCAATTCCCATTAAACATTCAAAAAAAGGACCAATCTGTATGAGATTGGACATTCAGTGAAGGGAAAAAGTGGGACATGAGGAGTACAGTCGAATCTTTACATCATACTTTTCGCTTTCAACAAGATACATGTCCTGGCCCTCTCGGTCTTCGTGAAATTCGCCTCGTCATGAACTCAAACGACGCGGCTCCCTCTTCTAATCACCCTTTTACTGACAACATTGATCTGTAATCATGCCGTAGATGCCGATCTTCTAGAAGTTATTCTACTCCAAGTGAAGCACTTGCAACAACACTTTCGAGTGACCAGAGCGCTTGCCACTATTGTTACTTATCCACTCGAATAGTAACATTCCTCGTACCTCCGTCCGATAAGACTGCCATCATCGTGGCTTCAGTGTCAGGCTAGGGTATAGTGTGGCAACCAATGGTCAATAAATTCAAGGAAGCCATTGTCTCCAAGTTGTGAACAGTCCAAAATCTTGGCAAGTAAATCATGGAGAGCTCACTTGTGCTGTATTCTTCAGCATCGCTCAAAGGGTCTGGAATCCGGAAAACATTGTCAACTGAGCTGGGACACAATGGCAAGACTTTTTCGATATTGCGAAACATCCACCCACTGACCACGAGGGCGCCCCAGAGCCAAAGCACGTCAACTCTCAATCCTTCCAATTGCAAGTGAGTCCAATTTCATGCGCAGTCCACAACATATTGTAGATATCCTTCTCAACCCTCAACAACCTTCCCCTCTTCCTTCACAGGCTTCCCTTCATCACCAACCTTCACCAACCTCCCAACCACCAAATACTTCTCCTCGAACCTCTCCTCCCACCCCCTCAACGCCTCCATCTCCTCATCCCCTAACCCATTCAAATCATCCAATTCTCCCTGTAAGTCCTTCGTCAACATATCCTCGTCAAAACTCCCACACGCCAAACCCCTCGTTGCATCTCTGCCCGCGAAGTTCGCATATGGGCCGCCAGGACCGTAGAAGTTGCGGCCAGGCGTTACGTCGAACACTTTGCCGCGGACGGCGAGGTAGACGGGCATGTCGTTGAGGCCGTTGTAGGGGAGGAGGGTCGGTGGTGTGAAGGTCCGGAAGACGATGGGTGCTGGAGCGGAGGGGAGAGTGATTGGTGGGGAGGGGCGGAGGCGGTAGTAGAGGGTCAGGACGAGGAGGGAGAAGAGGATTAGGTTGAGAGGTGTGAAGAGTGTTTGGCTGGAGGTGGAATTAGCTGGTGTTCTTTCGAAGACGTGGGAAAAGCAAGGCTTACACTTCTGGTGAAGGAGTGGGTTTTGCGGCTTCTGTGGAAAAGATGCCAGATCATTCAGTCTTCATCATTCCAAAAATGTGTATCGGGGGAAGATCCATACCTTGCGCCATTCTCTGCTCGACGTAGTCCATAATGTGTGTTGTGAAATGTATCAGCCTTGTGGTCCCAGGTCTTCAAGATATCTCCGGGTTCTTCGGTAGTTTGCAACCCTGAATTGTGGATATGCCGAGACTTCGCAGAAAGTTCTCTGAACGTTGAATGCCCTTTACGTGTTTTGGTGCTGTTAACGCTGTCGTTCTGTCGAGAGGGTTTGAGGCTGTCCTACAAGTGAGACGTTACGTGAGCTTAATCGGAACAGCTTCGATTGGAAGCTCAATCATTCAATCCGGCGGGTCAGCTTCGGGCTAAGACAGCGGGAAGTGCCGAGAATGATGCAACCGGACCCCTCGGTGGAGAATCAGGGGCCTCGGTAATATTCTGGCGATCTATCCAGCTATCAATATCAACATCAACAATCTTCCGGCCTTGTTATTCGTCTCGACCAGTTCCAAGTTACACATATATAATGGCTACTAAACCACCACCACCCTCTGCTCTTTCACCATTCATTTTCGAGCCCATTCCTGCCTCCGTAAAAGCACATTTCGATGGCATCCCCTGGACCAAACAATACATCTCAGACCCCACATTACAGCCTTACACAACCGCATCGCGCATCCCAAAGTCAGGAAGTAGGGCCGACACATTCTGTGCCATCACCTTAAACAGCAAAGATACCGTGACGGCATGGCAAAGCTGGTGGAAACCTGCACCTACTCCTGATTCGAAGGAAGCCGACAAGAAATTCGGCGAGAGCATTGCTCTCCTCTCCTTCTCTAGCGGCTTGAACGGCCACCCAGACACGATACACGGAGGCTTCCTAGGAGTCATTCTCGATGAGCTTATTGGCAATGCAGCGGAATATGAAAGGCCTCATGACAAGAGTACGATGACGGCGTATTTGAAGGTGGATTATAAGCGGCCGGTCGCGACACCTGGAACGCTTGCTGTGAGGACTTGGGTTGAGAAAGTGCAGGGAAGGAAGATCTGGGGAAGGGGCGAGGTGTTGGATAAGGAGGGTAAGGTATGTGCAACAGGAGAGGCACTTTTTATTGTTGTGGAGAGGGTGAAGGGAACTGCAAGTAAATTATGAGGGGGTGATCATACTTGAGAGAAACGAATGATGGATGCTCTACAGAAATCTGTCAAGGCAGGATCCAACTAGAGCTGCTAGGGAGGCTCCGGTGCTCAGCCTTTCAGTACATTCATCCGAAAGAGTAAATTGGAGACGACCTTGGAAGAAGATGCAGTTCCTGAAAAGCGTACGCCGAGCCGGGGTCACGAAACAAGAAATTCTGCGGAGTTGTTTCAAGTAGTAGAAATAGACGTAGAATAGCATTAAAGAAAGCATATGGAACCACTTTTTGGACATTGTTTGTTGCATTTAATTACAAAGTCGGGGCTCAAAATTACGTCCATGTACAGCTAATCAACAAGGAAGTGCCAAGCGTCGTACATTTCTTGTGCGATCATATACTGGGTATGAATGCGTCAAGTACTGTATTCCTGTTTCATTCATACTTTTTATTGTTTATTCATACACTGTCAATCCTTTGCACCACCATGGCTGTAGCGGCACCACCTCCATTACAGATAGCTGCAACACCATACTCGCCGACCTTCAACTGATGGAGAAGTGTCGTTAGAATGCGAGATCCTGAACTGCCTAGTGCGTGGCCCAGGGAGATAGCGCCTCCCAGTGGGTTGACCTTTGCGCCTTCTAGACCTAGAATCTGGATAATAGTTAGTGGACGCCCCTTTGTATGTGCGTGTATGGAAGAAGGAGGAAAAGAGATGGCATACCTTCTCGTTCGCCTTGATTACCGCTGCGAATGCCTCATTAAATTCCCAAATTGCTACGTCCTCCTTCTTGATCCCAGCTCTCTCCAATGCAAGCGGAACTGCCTTAGCAGGCGCAACTGGGAAATCAACAGGATCAATAGCTGCATCGGCAGACCCGCAGATCCTGGCCAGAACTCTTGAGCCAGACCCGTATTCTCGTGCAATGGCAGCGTTACCTAGTACAAGAGCGCTGGCTCCATCATTCAGTGTTGATGAATTGGCCGCTGTCACTGTGCCAGTACCGTCTCTCACGAAAGCGGGCTTAAGCGTGGAGACTTTGTCGAGCTTGATTTCTAGATACCCTTCATCCGTGTCAATAATCGTATCGCCCTTCCTGCCCTTGACAGTAACGGGTGCAATCTCATCCTTGAATGCATTGTTCTTCCACGCTTCTTGTGCCCGAGAATAGCTCTGTTTCGTATAGTCATCTTGCATCTCGCGAGTGATATCGTATTTCTTCGCCGTCGTCTCAGCACACACACCCATGTGGAACTGATTGTAGACATCCCAAAGCCCATCCTTCAGCAGTCCATCCTCCATTGTGACATTTCCAAAAGCTGGGAGACCGCTCGCTCGAGGTGTGTATAATGGTACCCGCGTCATGTTCTCCATGCCACCAGCAATCTGTGCTTCCGCAAGACCCAGCTGGATATTCTGCGCTGCGAAGACGACGGCTTTTAGACCGGACGCGCATACTTTGTTGATCGTGATGGCTTCGATTGTATTTGGCAGACCGGCAAAGATGGCTGCTTGTCGAGCGGGAGATTGACCGACAGAAGCTTGAAGGACATTGCCCATATATACATCTGTTATTTTGGAGACTGGGACTTTGGATTTCTCGAGGGCGGATTTGATTGCCACGGCGCCGAGTTGAGGAGCCGACACTGTAGTGTAAGAACCGTTAAACTATATTCGTCAGACTCCTGCTTACGGAGGGGAAATGTATAATTAAGGGAAAGGATCCAGGTCTACCTTAGCTGTAGGCGTTCTAGCAGCACTTAGAATATATGCTTCTTGGACCTCTTGTTTGACCGAGGTAGAGGCACTGAAATGGCGTTGTACTTGCGACAATCGCTGTGTAGAAGCAGCCGGTGACCGTAGGGAAGCCATAGCAGTTCTTGCTGTTCGGAAAGACATGATGAATCTGAAGAGAGAAACACAGAAAGTAGCCAGAAAGAAAGACGTGAGAGGAAGAGGTAGAAGAAGTGCAGGCTTGAAGAGAGAGGCGGAAAGTCGCCGTCTCTATCCGTTCTAAGCTCGGCTTGTCTGCTTGTGACAGAGCTCGGTTGTGCAGGGGTAACAAGGCCGATGGCGGGGGAGATTCTGGGGTTTAGAGCCGAAGATGCCAAGCGAGAGGCCACTAAATGGATGTTTACTTGACACTGTTAACAGATGTGCTGTGCATCCAGATCTCGAACAGAAGGATAGATACGGCCCTGGCGATGACACTGTACTGATGTCTTCACCCGTACTTCCATGAAAGTACAGAGCTGTAATCTACCAAGATGTCTCGCAAGCACAAAATACCAAAACTTGAATTGACCACACAATTGTTAGCCGCCATTCGAGGAAGAATCGATTTACTGGATAATCTCCATAGCATGGGACGTAAGCCAATTTCCTGACAGATCCAGAATGTCTTGCTTATATACAACAAAGATCCCCAAGATCGAGCCAACCGTCTAATGATTTTCCAACCCACCCCCAAACAAGAAGTTTTGTGGCTTTTATCTATCTCCAAACAAATTCCGCAGCGACTCGAGGATAAGAGACTATCCTACAAGATTGGAAAGTCTATTTTGCACACGCCAATATCCAATGCAGAAACGCCGCCTTAAACCCTGCAATTTGGAACAGTAATACGTCCTGAATTCATCCAAGCGCCAATACGCCCTTCCCTTGAAGGTTTGACTTTTAGATTATGGAAATCTTCGTCGTTGATGAACACAGATCCACCCTTATCATAAGATAATGCAATGCTTTCCGCGTCGATGATGTCGTTCTCGATCTCGCTCTCGCTCTCCTCTGTCTCGTCTCCTGTCTCCTTTGCTGCCATGCTTGTGGTAGCGATAAGTTTCTTCCAGATTCGAGCTTGTTGTGTTGTCCTTCCTTATTATCTGTCTACACAGATCAACAAACACTTCATCTACGTTGGCTAGAACCAGTCAGCTATTTCACGTGGGTATTTTCAGGAACAACCTGCCCCTCCTCCGTGCTGATGTCTCATAATATGGTGCGTTCCCCCAGCTCTGCGATACAGCAAATGCTCGCGACCTAGTCACTACACGATCTTCCTCCAAATCTGACTTATTCCCTACAATGACAATAGGGACATTCTCATCGTCTTTGATTCGGATGATCTGATCTCGAAGTTCTGAGAGCTCGGCTAGACTGCTCTGGCTGGTGATGGAAAAGACAAGCAGGAATCCTTGTCCGGTCTTCATGTATAACTCCCTATAGTACCGATATTAGTATCACGTATGATCGCCCTGTCTCGGATTGATCATACCTCATCGCAGCTAATAAAATGTGAGCCGTAGTACATCACGTGATATGCCACTTTGGGAGAATGCACTTACTAAATTGTTCTGTACCGGCCGTATCTAATCTGGTAGCATTCTGGTGAGTCCCGTTCGAAAGCATTTGATGGGGCTTCTTACATCTCTAACATGCATTGTCGACCCTGCAGCGGAATTAGTCTCAAGATCTCCTGTCCGCTTCTTGGCAAGCGCATCACTCACATCAACCTCGATCTGTTTCCGATACGAGTCCTCGATAGTCGGATCATAGCTTTCGATCCACACATTCTGCACGAATTGGGCTACATGGTATTAGGTCATTTCTCGTATCTTCATTGTTGACTTGGGGCGGGGCATTACCTGTGAGGCAACTTTTGCCCACTCCGCCTAGAATTGCAGAGATTGCCGTCAGCCGCTGCTACGACCACCTCCTGAAATTCCAAAAATAAAGGGGGGAGGGTCACACACCCGCGCCTAAGACGACAATATGATAATCTCTCCTATATCGAACGATGCAACATTAGCTTATATGCAACTAGCAGAACCAGAAATGGGACGAGATTGCCAGAAAAGAACTGAATTGCGTGCATACCTTTGGGACGTCCTAGCTGACATTCTTGCGCCTAGAGATATAGGTGAAGTTGAGTCTACTGCAGCAGCAGCAAACTCTGACGTTTCCTAAGCTCTAGCCCAATCCCAATCTGTAACGTCTAGAACCTGGAACCTCTCGCTACTCCTTTCTTTTCTCATGCACGCACTCTCTCACTTCTCTCACTCTCAACACCCCTCAGAACCAACACAATTGTCTGTTTGCGGAGTGAAATGTACATGTACATGTAGAATTTTAGACTTAAACTACAGGCGAGGGGCATGCTGCAAGTGGTTTGGACTGTTCTAGTGTATCAGTGGTCCGGTCTGGAAGTGGGTCGGCGCGGGGCCGGAAAAACTCAAGCCCGAGTCCAACTTTCGAGCTTGCGGGGAAGCTCCAGGTTGCATGCCTTGAGAGCTCATAATCTACCAGACCAGCTTCCCTCTTGCGACAGCTAGAATTTCAGATTTCTACCCTTCAACTCTACAACCATGGCAGTCCATATCCCCGCCAAACTTAAGGCGGCAGATCTATCAAGGTTCATCATCAGAGCTTCCCAGCTGGAGGCTGCGAAACCTGTAATAGCTTACTGGTGTAAGTTGCGTGTGACCCCTCGACCAACTGAAGCTGATGTATTAAGGCGAATACTGGATTGTTAATCAAATATTGTCGAAAGGACTCCATAATGGCGACGCAGAGACGCTGCAATATACAACGACGTTGATGGACAAGCTCGAACAGGTGGGATTGTGAACTGCTGGTCTAGCTTGGTCGATGTTGACGGCATTCAGATCAAAGCCGACAATGCAACGAACGATGCGATTGTAGATGACACAGCTGGCCAAGCATATGTTGAACACTTTGGATTGGAAACCTTTTTCCGAGCAGATAGAACTGTCAAGGCAAATGCGGTAACGAAGTAGGTTGTCCACAGAGTAGTGGGGTTCACTCTGACATATTTAGGCAAACTGCCGATACCTTCCAAGCAGCTGCCACCTTCCTCGAGCTCGTCAACATATGGGGATCGCCAGACGCAGATACTTCGGCAAAGATCAAGTATGCGAAATGGAATGCGATCAGGATAATGAGGGCATTGAAGGAAGGAAAAGATCCGAATGAATCGAATCCAAAGATAGAGCCCGCGGAGGAGACCATGCCAGCACTTGACTCTAATGATCCAGAGGTTATGCAGCTCGGAGGGGAACCTTCAAAACAGCCATCTGTCGAAGATGTTCCAGACGAGCAATTTCAGGTCGAGTCAAGGCTCGCAAGGCAGTCCTCAATTGATCAATCTTTACATCCTTCTGCCCAACCATCGGCACAAGTATCTGCTCGTGGATCTCCAGGACCGGACACCACCTTTGATCCATATCCCAAGGATGGATTTCCATACTCTGTTGTCAAGGATGATAACGTTTCTCCATTGGAACCTTCACCGAACGAGAGGGACGGTTCTGTTGGTGGAGGCTACTTTCCTGAAGTACCTACCTTTACATCTGAAACCCAAGATTCAACTCTTCAAACAGCACCACCTGCAGACACATTTGATTTAGGACTTCCCGACCATCCATCGGCTCCTCCAGGTGGAGACCTAGGCCTACCAGAGCAGCCTAGAAGTCAACCAGGTGTCCAACGATCTCCAGATTTTGAGTCTTTCCCACCTCCAACTCTTCCAGACGAGCCAACGAACCCACCTCAAGATTTCTATCGCCAGGCTCCTGCGCAACCCCCTCCACCTCAATTTTCACATCCCCATGCCCAGCAGCCAACAAATTACGCGCCTCCGCCAGTCCAGCCCCACCAGCCAATATACCAAGCACCTCCTCCCCAAGCTCAAAGATATAACCCACCGCCACCGGACCCACCTGCGCCGAAGAAGACGGAATTGATCACGGATGACCAAGCAATTGCTAAGGCGCAGAAACATTGTCGTTGGGCTATCTCGGCATTGAATTTCGAGGATGCGAACACTGCTGTCAAGGAATTGAGGGAGGCACTGAAGACGCTAGGTGCGCTTTAGACATGACTTGTGCTTGGATGACGAGAGAGTATATATGGTTCGTGCGTGTATGTAGTACTTTAGTCAGTTGCGACCGAAAATGCGAATACCCAGTCTTGTATAGCAGATATTCCAGAATTGTGTAGCCGGAAGCTGCTGGCGAAATACTTGCCACAGCAGCTCAATACAGCTGGCCAAGCGCATCGAACAAGATTGCCTATGAAGTCAATCCATCAGGCGTTACGTGATGCTTCGAGCGATAGCAAATTACGCAATTTTAATGCTGTGAGAGAAATGGCCCTGCTAAATTTCGGGTCTACATATATCTGCCGACGAAGAAATGCGAATGTCACATATGATACAGAGCACTCGTACTGTAATCAACGAAAGAAAAAAAAAAGAAAAAAAAAAAAATCGATCTCCCAGCTAATCTTGAGAAGCGTAAAGAGAAGCATTCACCCAAAGGCAGATAGAGGCGGGCGATCATCAGAGAAGGTAGGCCTCGCTTATTTTAGCATCCTTATTTGTTTATCATGTCACAACCGTAACCGAGGACAAATCTCAGAGAAGATCATGCAACTGAAATCTATTGTAGTACCGGGGTATCTTTTCTCTAATCCAATCTCAAGTATCCCTTGTAACGCAACGCCAAGCCAGGAACTCCAAAGCAAAAATGTACAAACGAAAAGGGAACTACTGTACAGAGAAGTGAAAAACGATCAAGCGACTCTTAACGTCTGCGAACCTCTCCACTGGCACGTCTGCGATCGAGACGCTTCACCACAGCTCCTAAGACTGCCTTCAGAATGCCATCACCTGTGAGACCGATGCCACCGTCGCTCGAAGACCTCCCGCCGGTCCAGGTGACGGTATCGACGATATCGCGTACGCCACCCTCGACAAGCTCACTCAGCCCATCATCAAGCTCCTCCAAAGCCTCCTTCGCACCCTCCTCATTCCCAACCTGAAAGAACTGCACACCAATCTGAAACGGCGGCGCCTCAAGCTTATCCAGCTTCTTCGCCGCAGAAAGCAGCACGCTCTCCACATCATCCGACGGCACACCATCCGTCAACACAATCAGATTCAGCGGCTTCAGTTCCCGCCCAGCAGCCATCTCACTCTCCAGCTTCGCCAGATACGGCTTCAGGATATTGTGCACGCGGATTCCGGTAGGTGTTCCACCCTGCGGTCTCACGCGCTCGAAAATCTCGTGCACGGTGGCGGCCCGCTTGATGCCTCTGTAGCCGCCGGGTGCTATACCCTCTGATGGTGCGCCGGGGTTGGAGGACTTGTGGTTCATGAAGTAAACGTCGATGCCGTCTTCGTCGTGTTGGGTCACGATGGGGGCGATTGTGGAGATGGCTTGGCCGACTTCGCGCCAGGAGCGGCCGGCCATGGAGCCGGAGTCGTCGATTAGGAGAGTGGTGTCGAAGGTGCCGAGGAAGGAGTAGGGGTCTTCGCCGCCGCTGGTTGTTGGTGCGGGGGCGGGGGTTGTTTCGGCGGCTGGAGGTGGAGCTGGAGCTGCGAGTTCTGAGATTTCGGAGTCGAGCGTTGGGCCTGATTGGACTGTTGGGGATGGGGTGTATGCTGGAGGTGGTTCGTTTGAAGGAACTGTGAAGGCGTTCATGCCAGGTCTGTCTGGACGTCTTGTTGCTGGGGAGGGGTTGGCGAGCGGACTTGGACTTCTCCGTCTGGAGGCCTCGTCTCTATCCGCAAAGGGGTTCATGTCGCCTGGTCCTCTGAATGTGGGAGTTGTAGGCGTGTTGAGATCTGAGTTGGCGCTGTGAGTTGAGTTTGTGGATCTCTGAGAGACGTTGCTTGATTTGCGACCGAGTTTGCGAATAGAGCCAAAGAGGGAGCGAGATGGAGTTGGCTCCGGTTGGAGACCCCATGCTGATCCTGTAGGCATTACGATAGTTGAACGATGTGACATGTGATGTGATTGTTTTACTTGTAGAGTCACAAGTAGTAGTTGTCTTGTGTAAGATTTATGCAAAGGATTGTATGCAGAAGTGACTCGGTGAGCGAACGGAGGCTCTTATATCGAACTGTTCAAGAGTGTTTCCCGAACAGTACCGGTGAATGAGTTCAAAAAACGACCTTATGAGTCTGCCGTAGGCTATGTGGAGTTACGCCAATGGCACGCCACCTCTTTGTGATGTAGAGAAAGGGTTTGGCTTTGGAATCTAACAAACGGGCTCATCAGCTGTTGAAGAAGGGACGTTGCCATGCCCCGAGTAAGCGATGTTGATTGGCTATTTAGCGACTCAGCCTCGAAACCTGACTGGCTGAGCATTGCTGCGCCTCCAGCCCACCGATGCTGCGCTTCCCCACGAGGCAAAGTTTGCCTTCCTTTGTACTCGAGACTTAACACCATGTTGTTTCACAGGCTGTGTGAATCTGCCTGGGAAACTGCCCGTCAATCTTGACCTCATCTCAAACAGCTCAGCCTGGCCGCTTTTCAGGTCAGGTCTACCTTTAAGCGAATCAGAACATAGGTACCTTGGTGAAGGTGCCGAGCTATCCATCTCCAAACACTCTCGGAATGCAAGGCACAAGTTCAAAGCATGGAGACCAGAATGTACCTGATTTCTAGACTTTCGGACAGGCTGTATTTGCCTATGATTGGCTCGTGCCTGAAGTGGCATTA
Organism: Cadophora malorum; assembly: GCA_017365405.1. Classification (NCBI taxonomy): domain Eukaryota; kingdom Fungi; phylum Ascomycota; class Leotiomycetes; order Helotiales; family Ploettnerulaceae; genus Cadophora; species Cadophora malorum. The sequence continues at coordinate 38,822 of JAFJYH010000058.1, forward strand.
AGCTCAATTATTCTTCGGAGTATGGGCTTAAGTCTCAAACCTCACTTACTGCGGAACCTAAATTTGCCTGCTATCCTTCTCACGAACCAGCAAAAGACGTTCGAGACCGATCGATACCATGGCAGCATGGATCCATGAGGCTCACGCACATTGTGGATATAGAAAGCATAGAGACAGTTTTGTGTATGGCTGAACGAACATGTCCAGACGGCCCTTGTATTAAATAATTATGACGCCAACTTTTGCTATACAAATCGTAACTGCATAAATTAACAATCCTGATACCAGTTGTCCAGGTTCATGTTCTTCAACAGCGTTGAGAACCCTGCGTCAGTCGACCGGTCACAAAACGTCGCGTTATCGGTAGAGCTGATGCTTGGAGCCGAATTGGGATATTCTATGTGGAAGACTGGCTTGTTGTTCTCGATAAATGGCGCAAAGGAGTCGCACTCGTCGTACTGTACGCACTGCTCGTTGACCTGCCATTGCATCATAGGTAGGGTGGAATTGACGATTCCTCCAGAGTTCTTGAGACCAATGGACATGTTCCGGCTGTGTGCCTCGATGGCCATGAATGTCATGAAGTCAACAGCCTGCTCCTTGGTGAGATCGAAGCCAGTATCGTTGTCATATCCATCCACGTTATCCGGGTCTACTCCATCACAGCCCTTGGTCTTTGCGAGTTCGATTCGGGTGGTCATGATATCTCGTACATTGGTTGAGCTAACGTTGAGCCACCACTCTCCCGGCCATCCGTCTAGTGGCTTTCCATAATCGCTCTTGTCGAAAGAGTCCGCATCAGGTCGGAAATCCTCATAACTTCCAGCAGAGAAGTAGCAGATAACCTTCCGGCCTTGAGAGTGGAGGTCATCGATTGTGGATTTGGGGTTTGTGAAAAGATCGATGTCGTAAACGGATACGTCGGGAGTCGTATCATTGAGAGCATACTCGAGAACGATCTGCCAGGAGGTACCGGCTTCGGGCCGCCAGAAGGTGCCTTCGGTGGCGTTGGTGTTGTTGACTGGTGGTGGTTGAGGGCTGTCGTCTCCTCCTCCCCCTCCGCCACTGTTGCGCGTCAGGCCCACCCCGAGACCGACTCCGAGTGCGATGGCTATTACAAGAATAATAGAGCCGACAATGATCCAAAAGCGTTTCCCGAAACGGGATTTCTGAGGAATCGACATTTCGTGTTCGGGTTTGAGTTGTTGATGTTGGGAGAACCAGGGCCAAGAAGGTGACATGATATAAACGAAGGACTTGTCGGTTCAAATGAAGCGGTTGGGTGACAAAAAGAAAAGGAAAAACAGCTGTCAGATGCGGGGGAGAGCTGAAATAAGAAAGAAAAGAAAGGTGTAACTGCAGCTGAGCTGGGCTGAGCTGAGCAGTTTATTACTCAATAGGAGAAGAGGAAGGTCAGGTCAGGTCAGAGCCAGAGCAAAGCACAGCCAGAACAGCAAAGCAAATGCATGAGGCTAGCCCGAGCGTGTCTTCCGTGCGGTGCGGGCACTGGTGTTCTTTCGTACAATCCAGACCCAAGAGAGTCAGGAAGTCAGGAACTCCAGGGCTCAGGGGACTGGTTCAGGGAGGTTTTCAGGCCGTCAGGGAGTCGGGCAGTTGGGGTGTGGAGTCGGCGGTAATCAGGCCAGCACTAAAATGTACGAATGGAACCCTAAATATCAATAATCGCGTCTTGGGGGTCTTAGCCTGAAGGTTCTGTACGAGGGAGAATGGAGAGGAATGGCATCGCTTACCCAATAATAAACAGGCCTGGCCTTGTTCTGCAGCACAGCCCTGTGAACATCGTCACACTTGCAGGCTGCAGTGACTGCACTCCCGACAGGCCCGGACAGCAAAGGCGGGGCAACATTCAATCAGTCTTTCCGAACCAGGCCAGGGGGCAGACCGTCGACGTCGATGCAGGCCAGGCCAGGATGGCTAGGATGAAAGCCCGCTTTTCAAGCAGGTCGTGATATCGCCCAGCTGCCTACTTTTCCGTACACAGGTTAACGCTGATATTGATACCAAATTCCTACACTTTACCAATATCAGCCTACTCATTCACAGCTAGCCAGAACCACAAACACAGTCATCATTGCAGGATATCGGTCACCACGGCGCGCCTGAATTTTCTGTCAGCTCCTGGAGCAAGCACATCGCAGAGAAGAAGGAGCCGTTTCTCAGCGACTGTGGATTTCGACGGCACCGCGCAACAATCAAACTCCATACCCACCACCATGGAAAACAATCGCGCAATACGGCGGAAGGACACCACGAAGGGTCCTCCCCTTCGCATTCTATCTTTAGGTCAGAAATCCTCAAAATTATTCAGTGTACCGAGTACTGATAAGGCGCAGATGGAGGTGGCGTGCGGGGTTACTCGATGCTCATTATCATTCAGGAACTGATGCACAGAACATACGTTGAGACGGAAGGGAAGGCGCCTCGAAGAGATCAAATACCAAAGCCAGCAGATCATTTCGACCTTATTATCGGCACCGGAACAGGAGGCTTGATCGCGATCATGTTGGGAAGGCTACGGCTGGATTTGGAGACATGCAAGGAAGTTTACGTGCAAATGACGAGGAAGGTTTTCGAGACAGACAAAACGATCGCTGGAATACCTTATCGCTCGACATTATTCAAAGCTTCGAAGCTGGAGGAGGCTATCCGGGAGTGCGTGAGGGAGCATACCATACTCGAGCGTGAAGGCAATGATGGGGAGGAGCCTGAGGGACTTGGCAACCTTAATAGCCCGATTAGTCCTCTCAACAGAAGTGGTGGCCCTCGACGTCACGCCAGCAATGCCAGTGTAGCAAGCTTCAGTGCGAGGAGTCCTACGAGTTATGCTAGTCGGCCGTTGATGGGATTGAGGTATGGGAACGCAAATGCGCTTCTGTACGATACTCGGGAGAACAGAACCAAGACGTGGGTGGCAATCTCTAAATATATCCTCCGAAGCTGACGAAAGTAGTGCTGTTACCGCCATCTACCAAGGTACCCCAAAGGGTGGGCTACCAGCCATTTTACGGTCCTATGATTCACGAAAGGAGCCTTCCCCAGAATTCGATTGTACGATCTGGCAGGCCGGAAGAGCGACGAGTGCAACGGGCCTAGCATTCAAGCCTATCCAAGTCGGACAATCTGTGTTCATTGATGAAGGTGCAGGACAATATAACCCAGCGCCATTCGCACTCGACGAGGCGTGCGTGAACGAATGGCCAGGACGAGACATTGGTGTGTTTGTGAGCATCGGAACCGGGAAACGACCTTCTGGAAGTGACAACAATTCTCATCTCTGGTATGAAGGATTTATGGGCGAATTTGCAGAAGCCAGAAGGCGTCTTATCTCAAAGATTGAAGGCTGTGAGGAAACGCATCAGTACATGGTACGGGAAGGTCTCGCTAAACGACAGGTCAACATCGATAATTACTATCGATTCAACGTCGAGATAGGCGTTGGCGAATTTGGTATGAACGAGTGGAATCGCTTGGCGGATATCAGCACTGGGACGAGGCGATACTTGGGCAAGAGCGAAGTCCAGAGAATGAACATTGAAGCTGCAGCGAAGCTTGCTAAGATCCTCCGGGCAAAGGCGCGTTTCGAGAGCGAGAAGACAGGCGGGACCTTGGGAAGCTACCAAGACATGTCCCTTCCAGACGTACCAGAAGCATACCCCAATGCTGTTGAGTTACCAGCCGATATTCCTATTGTACCAGCACGAAGTCCGCCTCCACGTCCATCCTACGAGTCCGGTCACCACGATACTCTCGAAGTCCCAGGATACAAGCAAACCCCTTCACCTCGCTCTTCAGCAGAAAACCAATCCCGTCACTCTCCCCACAACTCCAGTTCCAACGTCCAAGACGCGAATGTAGATCGCCTAGTCTTCCACGCCCCAACACCAAGCGAGTACCGCACCGCAGGTGGAGCAGACAAAATCGCTATCACGAGCATTGACGAGCATCCTCAGCCACTTCCAAAGAAACAGCCAATCCGCGTGGAACCTCCACCCCTTCCACCCAAAACACCTATCCAGGACCCGAACGGTAACGGCCTGCCTATGGGTGGTAGACCGCGACCCCCGCTTCCGTACCCAACGGATGATAGACCACCGCCTGTGGCGAATATGGCGAGGAAACCTGAATACAAGGGACGGTGAGACGAAGCAACAAATGAAGAAGAATGAAACGAAACGAAAACGAACACAAGACAAGACAAAACCAGGAAATGATTGCTTGGGTGAAATTTAATGGCGTTTCAAGGATTGGATATCAACAATGGTATGGTTTGGCATACTTGATGTCTGCCTTGCCTTGGATTTCTCGGAGTTTGGATGCGTTGGGTATACCTCTTCAGTTTAGTCCTTTTTGGGGAGGCGGCTTTGCCATGTACATTCACGATTCGATATGATTGATGGACAGAGGGATGGATAGAGTTGAGGTGGAACATGACATAATATGACAAGATAGGATAGGCATAGATGAAATATGTAATCCCTCTCATTTCTGATGAGACGGGCAGTTTTTGGTGTTTGGGTTTGCCTCGCTTATTTCAGAGGTCAGTGTAGAGGTGAATCTAAAATGTGGGGGAGTAAGTAAACAGAGTAGCGATGAGTTGCACTCTCGCCCCGGCCCGCGTTCTTGGGAAATGAGGGCATGGGATACAGGAGAGAACGATTTGACAGGCTTCAGGAGATCATAGGCAAGGACGGAAAAGGCATAGAACAGATGTAGATACAGGAAGGGGGAAGAAGCACAAGGCGATCAAGTAGAACATCCGTGTGGAACATGTTCCTCCATGTAAGGAGAAGAAAGCAACATACACTCGCACGACAAACGAACGTCTTGTATGACTTCTTCAAATCTCACGACTTTCAAGGCGGCTGACTGCTCCCCTGTCTCGCTTGGCCCCTAGTACTGCACAATATTGTGTCACGAACCCCTGAGTGTGGCACAGCCACGCTGAATACAATGAGACATGGGAACTCCAAGCTTGACAACTTCGATTCTATGGCAACTTGATTTGCTGCGATAATACCACCACATTGGGAAAACTGTAATAATTGATCAATACACTATTTTTGAGTAGCACTTGCAGACTCCCATACTCGGAACCACGCGCCCCTGCCTGCTGCGCGTCTCCTTCTGTCGCGTCCCCTAAACTCTATCACCTCGAAGCCCCTCCGTACCTCTGCGCATTCCGATCTCGATTCTGGACCAGCCCTCCAATATGCGCGACGAATACATCGGCGTCCTCCTCGCCGTCTGCGGCTCCTTCATCATAGGTTCCAGCTATGTCTTGACCAAGATCGGGCTTGGAGACGCCAATAAGAAACATGGCTTCAAAGGGGATGGTTTTGAATATGTCAAGAGTCCGCTTTGGTGGAGTGGTGTAAGTCTGATTCTTGCTTTGCTGAACCATGTTCTCTTTATTGTCGAATAGCAGGAAATGTAATGCTAATTGGTGGATCAGATGATCATGCTCGTTGTCGGCGAACTCTTCAACTTCGCTGCTTATGCATTTGCGCCCGCCATCCTGGTCACACCTCTAGGCGCATTGAGCGTCCTCACGGGAACAGTGCTAGGCGCATACTTCCTCAATGAGAGATTGAGTAATTTGGGGAAGGGGGGGTGTGCGTTGTGTATTGTTGGGTCGATTGTGATTGTTGCGAATGCGCCTGCAGATAAGGATATCCAAACTGTGGATGAGATTCTGGAGTATGCTGTGCAGCCTGGTAAGTCGCCTATGACTGGCAATTCAAAATGTTCTGAAGTTGAAATAGTTACTGACTACTTGCCTACTAGGATTCCTAATCTTCTGCTTTGTTACAGCATTATTCTCGGTCGTCATGATCTATGTCGTCAGCCCAAAATACGGGACTACAAACCCTCTCCACTATCTCTCCATCTGTGCTGCAACGGGAGCAGTATCCGTCATGGCATTGAAAGCATTCGGTATTGCTCTGAAGTTGACCTTTGCGGGCTCAAATCAGTTCACGCGTCCTTCGACGTACCTTTTTGCTTTAGTAGCCAGCGTCTGTATTGCTATCCAGATGAATTATTTCAACAAGGCGCTGAACACATTTCCTCAATCAGTGTAAGTCTTCTCACTCAGATTCGTCAAATTTCCAGGCTTGCTGACATTTGGGTATACAGTGTGTCCCCAATCTACTACGTAACATTCACCACTGCCGTCCTAACCGCCTCATTCGTCCTCTTCCAAGGTTTCAACATGACGAACGCGATCGAAACGGCACGGCTCCTCTGCGGCTTCCTAATCATCTTCTGCGGCGTGTACATGCTCAATTATCCTTCCAGCTCCAGCAGTCCGTATGAGTTTGAGCTTTTGTCTGGTGGGCATCAGTCAGACAGTTCTGTGACGAGGTTTACTGTGCGGAGTCTGAGGGCTTCGGAGGAAGAGGCTAGATTGGAGAGGCTGAGTGAGGAAGGAGAGGGGTTTCGGCGTCAAAGTTTGACTTGAAGGGTGAGATCAGGAAGGATGGGAACAGATGGGTAATATTATACACCGACACGATTCTCTGTGATCTGGACTGTCCGATTTTCAAAGTGCCGAAAGAATTACAAAACATAGACCGAAAGTCGCCTCCGGAGCCGGTTCACCAGTGCAGGATTGGAGTCTACGGCCGACCCAAAGCGGCAACTCTCCAACACACGGATCGCAACAATGGTCTCCCCAAGCCGCGCTGGCCAAGAAAAGTCGCAAAGAGCTCGCTATGTATCGAAGAGATGGGCTTGACGCTCTGTCGGTCTCAGTCTACTGCGCATGTCAACGGGATGGAAATAAGAAGGGCAAGCCTAATAGCAAAAGAGCCATTCATATCCAAACAGGAAGCTTCAAGCTCTGCAGACGTGAAACCATGAATTGATGAGATTACTCCCTTTCTCTTCAGAGCATTTTCTAAGCGTCACGATTGCGTATTATCATTTTTCAAGAATGCTTGAGGGGTGTAAGCTCGATGTTGTCTTGTTTACTCGCTTACTGTTAGGCTCAACCATGCTAACTCGAAACGGGAAAAGGGAAAAGGCAACGACACCAGAGCACAATGACAATATGATTTCACCGTACATCGTGCGAGTAAGGAGGTAGGAAGCTTCAGCTCGTATTCGCTCTCTACCTGGATACTTGTAAACGTTACTGTCAGTACAAAACTCTTCAACGGACCATCCATAGTTCTAACCACCAACCAAGCCTGACCTAAAGCTTCTTGAATCTAAATTCGTTGCAATCGCAAATTCCAAACCAACCTTCGCCATCGCCGTTGACGATTCGTCTCAGCGCAATATCCCTCAGATCCCTGATACACTCTTGACGCTTCAACAAGAGCTTCTGCAGCTCCATCTCCAAAACCTCCAGCATCTTGCAAAAGCTGAACCTGCCATTTAGTCTCCTGCTCAGGGCGTGACTGTCCCTTGAGATGGATATCCACCAGTCCCATCTGCAATAACGATTGTTCCAGTTGCAGTTCCTCTTTTTGGGAGAATAACTGCGTCAGATGTTTACATGCCGTTGAAGCCTGCTCGAATAGCTTCAAGGCCGCTTTGGTTTGAGACACGATGCCTCGAATATCAAGCTTCAAGTTATCCATCTCGGAAGTTCTGGCTGCAATTTCGTGGTTCAAGGCGTTGATGTGACCTAGGAGATATTAGACTACCGCCTGATCGATGGATTGAAATCAGATATGAAACTTGTGCTTGTTACCTCGAGCGCAATTTTCTTGCGGGTACGATACACCTAGTCTCTGCTTATGCATCACTCTTGGGCAGGTCAGGGGGTCCCCTATGTCCGGGCAGAGGTCATGGAAGCGGATGATAGCTCCGTGATCTTCGCAGGCGATAAGTTCGATGATGCACATGATGTCGAAGCGATGTAAACAAAACGCGAGAGAGTGATTGTGAAGGAGACTGATGCTGGAAAGCTACAGATTTTGAACCTGCAGAAGCGAAGATGAGGGAATTCACCTTGATTATGTACTTTTCAGACTCCATGATGGGTGACCTTCTTCAAGGCTCATCCTGTGAGGCGGACATTTGTATGCCAGATGAAGGCAATTCTAGAAATGTTGCATGCTTAAAGAATAGCTGATAAACACTTCAGCATCTTGATCTGAGATTAGCTTCCTGTACCGACGGTTACAATTGAGGATTTGTGGCCAAAAAGCAACACACCACAAAGTAGGTCGCTTCCTGTTTTGGTCTGTGCAAAATAGCAGTATGCTTAAAGTGGCTGCTTCCTTTTCATTTCCGTACAAAACGGTAATATGCTTAAGTAGGCTTATTTCTTTTCTCGTCTGCCTTCTCCCCGCATATCAGCCTCGGCCTCCAGTATGCTCAAATTGGCAGCTTGCGTTTGATTTCCGTGCAAAATAGTAATATGCTTGAGTAGGCGTATTCCTCTTTTTCTTCGGCTCTACCCCGCAAGTCGTCCTTAATCCAAAGTAAGCTATCCAGGAATTGTTACAAAATAACAGTATGCTTAAACTGGCAGCTTCCTTTTTAATTTTTGTGCATAATAGTAATATGCTTGAGTAGGCATATTCCCCTTTCTGCTTCGCCTCTACCCCGCAGGTCAGTCCACACGAGTAACTTCTTCAGCGAATGCTTGTTGGGGCATCTGCCAATTCAAGACCCCGGCGCCTGCTTAATTTAAACCAACAAATGTCGTATGCCTGTGAATGATACTGGGTTAACGCCAACAAGACGCCTGGAAGTAGCGTGAGAACAACAGTCCACATCTTGGCTAGGGGTCCACGCAGGAGCCACCGCCCGCATGCTACCAGGCTGCCTAGAATGTGCTCATGAGTGAGTAGTAAGAAATGGAGGGAGAATCTCGAAATGAGAATCCAAGCCAAAATCGACTTCTGTATTATTGGGAGGCACATTCATCCAGTGAAGTGCGTATGACTCCGAGCAGAGTTCTACAAACCTGACCTGCCTCGTCCATGAATCGCAGTACTGTTCCCCTAATCCCAAATATACGCAAGAATGTCAATTATTTCATCCGGGTATCATGCATTCGACCTGGCCCCAAATCAAGCGTGTTTCCCATAACTATGTCCCATCAAGCCAACCCAAGATGTCTTTTGGTCCCAGAATATCTCAACAACATCTGGTTGATGTACTCCACCCCACTCCATTCATTCCACAAAACCGTCTCAGGAATTCCCAATACTCCAAATCTCCACTCCCAAAATCTCAAACTTCTCCCCCTCCTCACTCAAAGGCTCATTCCCAAACGTCAAGCAGTGACTACTAATACCCTTCTCAAACGTGTCGTCCAGCCACAATCCATAATGCCCATCTCCACCACCAACGCTTAAGAAGCCCGTCTCGCAGAGCATCATGTAGTCGTTAACGCCGGAGTAGGGAAAGGCTTTAAAGCGGATGCGTTCTGGTGTTGATAGGCCGGAAGGGAAGTGTGGGTTTTGTGGTGAGAGGAGAGACGATGTGGATTGTGCTGGGGATGTAGGGGTTTGATTTTGAGGGGGAAATGTTGGAGAGAGTAAGTTCGGAGGAGGTCGAGAGGAGCCTGATCCGACTGTTGTGCTGCGGCCGGCATTGGTCGTATCTGCTGACGGTGGAGGAGGTAGGTTCGTCGGCATAGAGTTTGATGTGAGGATTGAGGCACGCCAGAGGAAACATTCGCCTGTGCCGAAGTAGTGGGGTGCTGGATGCGGTGCTTCTGTTAGGTAGGCGCCGAATAACTGTCATGGCGAGTTAGCATGTCATATCCCTCTTTGTCCATAATCTGGCATGTGTCGCCCAACGCAAGAACAAGAGGGGTAGTCCTAATAGACTGAGGGGATCATACCCCGCCCTCCCCATCCTTCACTACCAACACGAATCCATTCCTCAACCCCCGCAGCTCATCGCATTTCTTGTATAATGTCCCGAGACTGACACCGTCTTCCTCCAGACTGTACACCAAGTTCCACTCTTCGCATAATTGTAATCTTGCTGGTACCAGTAATCGAATCTCCTCTGCCAACGATTTGCTCAGCAGTCTCGCCGATTGAGGCGTACTCGAATGATAGCCTTTTAAATTGACGGGGTATAGAGGTGGAGGTTGGAATGGGGACGCTGTTCGATATGGAGGTGTGTACACGCCGTCCATGCCATTTTGGTGATGATTCGGCCTCGTGGCACCGAATGTAGGAGAGTGCACGGGAGATCCGTTCTTGGAGGATGATGGCTCAGTCGAAAATCGTCGTAGTAGTCCGGTCACGGCATGAGATACTGTGGAGGGCACTGCCCAGGAAGATGAGGCCGGGAGCGAAGGTGGTCTAGATGACGTATTTTCTGGGTAGTTTCGTGACATTTTCGCGGAGAGTTTCGTTATTTGGTCATAAATTGGATTCTGTTGTAAGGGTTCGTTGACTCTGAAGTAGAGTTGTCTTCTTAAAAAGGTTGACTGATATTTGCCTCAACTGCGATTATTAAGGTGGTTGATGGTCGTGGCCTGACAGGACCTGGGCATGTTCCCGTCGGAGCCTTGCGTTACTGGTTTGGAGGTGCTATGATTGGCTGTTGAGAGGACTGTGGATGCTTGTGGAGGACGAGGCTGCACTTCCGCCACAGATGCCGCCAAGTGAATCCAGCTGATCATTGCAATGTGCTTAAATGGAATATGCACTTGAAAGCAATCACGGAAAGTGTGAGTTTGCTGTGATTTAATCGGCGTCTAATAGTTTATCTAGCTCTACCTGTTGCTACAATTTACTACTGAGGAAGGGAGCCGACCCGCCGGGCTAAGAATGCATTTTCGGTGAGATATCGTCCCGTACTCCAGTTCCATTTTGCCCGCCATGCTTTTTATTTTCGTGAGAAGGAAATCCAGAATCTCAGCAAAATCAATGGATGTCTTGCACCAACCAAAAACAATTGGGTATCTTTCCTTACAGATCCAGTCCAATATGGACGCCCTTCTCGGAAGCTGGGATGATCTCATCTTCCTTCTTTCCCTTGAGATTTGGCAATTCCGTGATGGCATCACCAATGATCTTCAGAGATTGCTTGATCTGCTCTTCACTAATGACCAAAGGTGGTGCGAACCGAATAATGTTCTGGTGCGTTGGTTTGGCCTGGGAATGGTTAGTCTCTGTTGACAATTCGCTTCGAAGATACTCACCAGTAGACCCTTGCTCTTCATCAGCATACACAAATCCCATGCAGAATGACCACCAGTCTTCGACTCGTCAATGACGATGGCATTCAAAAGACCCTTTCCTCGCACAGTTGCGATCATGGGAGACTTCAAATCTTCAAGTCCTTGACGGAGGGTCTTGCCCAGAGCCTCAGCACGGGCAGTCAGATCTTCCTCCTCCATAATCTCCAGAGCACGGATAGATACAGCGCATCCCAAAGGATTGCCTCCGTAAGTCGAACCGTGAGTTCCAGGCTCAACGACAAGCATGACCTCCTTGGAGCCAAGAACACATGACACAGGGTACATTCCACCAGAAATAGCCTTGCCGAGTGTAACCATATCGGGTTTGATATTAGCCCATTGGGAGCACAACATGCGCCCTGTACGACCGATACCCGTCTGGATCTCATCGCAGATCAACAAAACATTGTGCTTCTTGCAAAGCTCTTGGACCTTCGTCAAGTAATCGTCTGCTGGCACAACAACACCAGCCTCGCCTTGAATTGGCTCCACAATGAAAGCTGCAGTCTCCTTTCCATGTGCTTCCAATGCTTCTTCGAGGTCCGCGACATTGTTGAATCGGATAGGCTTCTTTGTAGATGGGCAGATTGCTCCAATTCCTGGAACGTATGGGCCATAATTGTCGCGGGATTCAGGGTCGGTAGAGAGAGTGATGGCAGTCATCTAAAATATAGTTAGCACCGAGTCAGGTCCAAAAGAGGCCAAAGTCTTACCGTCCGTCCGTGGAAATTCTCAGCGACACCAAAAACCAAAGCCTTGCCTTGTGGGACACCCTTGACTTTGTATGCCCATTTCCTGGCGATTTTGATAGCCGTCTCGACTGCCTCTGCGCCAGTGTTCATAGGCAGAACCATGTCATATCCAAAGACATCCTTGACCTTCTCTGCCCATTTTGGGAAGACATCGTTGTGAAATGCCCTCGAGGACAGAGTCAGACGTCCTGCTTGTTCGCACAAAGCCTTTACCAGTTCGGGATGGCAATGCCCTTGGTTGACCGCACTGTATGCAGACAGGAAGTCGATATATTGCTTTCCCTCCGGATCCCATACGTTGCAGCCCTCGGCGCGAGCAAAGACTATTGGGAGAGGATGGTAATTGTGTGCCGCGTATTTGTGCTCTGCTTCAATTGCACCTGCACTCGACGTAGCATGGTACTGAGATTCTGCGAGAGCCGCGACTGGTTGGAAAGTTGAGGCTGTGGGTTTGAGGGTGCTGGCATTGGTGTCAACACTTCCGTTCGCGTGGGGTGCCATGATTGCTGATTTCTGATCGTCAATTGTAGGGTGATATTGGTGATTTCAGTGGTCTTGTCTTGTTCTGGGTTCGGAATAGAGGTTCTTATATGTTTGTCTGAAGTTTCTGTGTGTCAAGATAGAGGGATGGAGGGGTGGCGCGGGGAGCCCTGAAAGGACCCGCTTCTGTGGGAGCAAGCCATCATCCAGACCAACAGATACCAGCAGATTACCACGCGACTCCGACATGGTCACTGGCGCACGGGAAGTAGCCTGAACAAGTAAGAATAAGCCAAACAGTGGAATTGAGATCAGGATTGATGTCGCCAAACGCATTTGTGACAAATAGATTGCCTGGATCTGGTGGATGACACTCGTTAGGTTGAACGGCGTTCGCAAAGAATAATATTCCGATGCCAGGAGTGAAGGGTAGCGTCGGCTTTTATTATATGTTATTATCCAATGTCTTGGTACATCGACACGCATCAATCAATCAACACCACACCGACCTCGGCACTGCACCGCACCATGATACTACGGTCCCGGTACTGTCTATAAACGAAAGCAAAATGATCAGTGACGATGGTACGATAGGAGGTAAGACAAACCCTACCCCGACTCCGAGTACTCCGTGTTATGCCATGTTCTGACATACATTTCAGTTTTGTCCTGGTCAAGCATATCAACAGAACTCCTACGAGCAGAGCTGGCGCGACGAGATGAAGATCCACCCAAGCCAACATGCGGATCCGGGACCAAGGGAACATATAACACATCGGCGCATGTGTTTGCGCTGATATTGATTCTGGCCCTGAGCACAATAGGTGTGTTCCCTTAATCGCAGCTGGCGAGGATTTATGCTGACGATGGGCAGCATGTGGATTCCCTCTTATATCTCGACGGACCTCCAAGGAGAGCGCAGGGCCGAATAGGTTCATCTTTATATCACAGCATTTCGGAACCGGAGTACTTATTGCAACGGCTTTCGTGCATCTTCTTCCTACGGCCTTCATCTCATTGACGGATCCGTGTCTTCCGGCATTCTTCAACGAGGGTTACAATGCATTGGCAGGACTGGTCGCCATGTTCTCCGCATTGATAGTTGTTGGATTGGAGATGTTCTTGACGACGAGGGGTGCTGGACATTCCCACTCGCATGGGGGAGCTTGGGATGCTGTTCCGGAAGGGGAGGATGGGCATAATCATATAGGCAATGGGTCAACGGACGCATCAAGACCGAAAACAAACGGAAGGATAGGGAAGCTGGGTCTGAACCACAGGCCAAGAGATATTGCCCTGGATGATCTGGATGCATCAGAAGGACTTGTAGCGGGTGTTTCTCCGCTACCTGTTTCAACACCTACCAACCAGCCAAACAAGTACCACGATGAGAACGACGATGACAACGACTCGGATCTGGATCTGGATGAGCTGGATCCGACAGCAGAGGCATTTTCTCGCTCTCAAACAGAGATCGAGCCTTTGCCTCCTGGACGCCAGCCTGCACTCACTGCCGAAGAGCAGCAGAAAAGACAGATCCTCCAATGTCTTATGCTCGAAGCCGGCATTCTCTTCCACAGCATATTCATCGGCATGGCTGTTTCGGTGGCTACGGGACCACCATTCGTAGTTTTCCTGGTGGCCATCGCGTTCCACCAGTCATTCGAAGGACTGGCCCTGGGTTCTCGAATCGCAGCTATCAATTTCCCTACACACTCTCCTAGACCATGGCTCATGGTCCTAGCATACGGGACCACTACGCCAATAGGACAGGCTATCGGACTGGTGGTACACAATCTGTACGATCCACAGAGCGCTGCAGGACTCTTGATGGTAGGGTTTATGAATGCCATTTCTAGCGGGCTTTTGCTATTCGCGGGTCTGGTGCAATTGCTCGCTGAGGACTTCTTGAGTGACAAGAGTTACGGTATTCTGAAGGGCAGGAGGAGATGGGAGGCATTTGGTGCGGTACTCGCGGGGGCATCGTTAATGGCATTGGTGGGAGCATGGGCATGAACAGCGACTATGGAAAGTGTACGAAAGAGACGAACTTATGGCATGGTCAATATGCTTTGCTTATCTTCATGTGGCATGGCGGCGTCAGGAACTCTGGATAGAACGGAATAATAGGCCTATGGTTCTGTTGCTATGAGGGAAAACCTGTAGGAATATAGTAATGTATTGGTTCAAGAACTTTCCCTCGAAGTGCAAAAGACGTGAGCTAGAGCTGTATGTAGTGATGTTGAATTTTTGTCACTGTCGTAGCATAAAACATGCCTGCTGGGGTCTTTCACCCTCCCTGAAAACAATAGCTTTGAGCCACTCCTACGAAAATGCTTCACTTTTGATATGCCTAAAGAAATTAATACATGCTACCACCGCCAACTGTCACTTATTTCGGGCTCTGCGCAAAGGTCTCGATATACATTGCCAACTTCTTCGCCCCCTCAGCAGATATTGAGTTGTAGTTGCTGGCGCGGATACCGCCCACGCTTCGATGTCCCTTCAAGCCAGTGAGACCTTGCTCAGTAGCACCTTTCAAGAAAGTTTTCTCGGAGTCATCGACGCCGCTTGCGAGCTAAGCGAAAGTCAGTAAACACCTTACAGGACACTCTGAACACAGAACTTGGAGGCGACACGTACATGGGTCACTCTAAAGCAGATGTTCATTCTCGATCGAGCGCTCTTGTCTGGTACGATCTTGTATGACTCGGGATACTTCTCTAGTGCTTCGTAGATAGTCTTGGCCTTCTCATTCGCGATCTTCTCTTGGTCGTCTACTTTGTTGGGGAAATTGGCGAGTGAGTTCTTCAGCACTTGGCCGGCAATATACACACTTCCAAAGTGAGCATCAAGTTGTTGAATACTGTAGGACCACTTACTCGAATATGCTCAAAGTATTGTACAAGCTGTTGTTCTTGGCGATAGTCTCGTAGGACAGGACGATTGGACCAATTGGTAGACCGAGTTTCCTGAGTAGTGTTGGGGGAGGAGTAGCTACAGCTGGGGGAAGAAGACTCTTCTTGATAATCACAACTGTGATACCTGTGCTTCCAAGATTCTTCTGGGCGCCGAAGAAGATGACTGAGAAGTTCTTGATGGGTATCCGGCGAGAGAGGATGTTGGAGGACATATCTGCTACGACGATTGGATCATCGTCGTTGCCTTTCGGCTTGAGTACTTCGGGAAACCCAGGAAATTCTACACCATCAACGGTCTCGTTGTCGCAGTAGTAAACCATTGCTGGGTTCTTAGAGAGTTTCCATGCAGACTCCTCTGGTATTTTCCCGAACTTCCCATCATTGACCTTCCTCGCATCTGCAACCACATTGATGTATTCCGGACCAACCAATCTCGCTGCCTCTTGACTAGCCTTCAGAGACCAAGATCCAGTGACCAGGTAATCAATCTTGAGTTCTTCTTGAACAGCCTTCTCCAATTCCTTCAAGATGACATCCTCTGGGATATCTTTACCATCCTTGATACCCAGCTCTTTCAGAATCTTCTGCTTCCTCCGCTCAACCCAGACACCAACAAGGTTATATACTGTCGCTGAGAACTCTCCACTGCCACCTCCCTGCATGAACAGGACTTCGTAGTCATCTGGTATGTCGAGGAATGTTGCAAGGTCGGCTTTCGCTTCGTTGAGGACCTTGGTAGCAATCTCAGAGCGATGAGAATGTTCTGCTAGACCAAGTCCTGTGCCGTTGTAGTTTACCAGAGACTCTGCGGCTTTCTCGAGGACGTTGGTTGGGAGAAGTGCTGGACCAGCGCCGAAATATGTGACTTCAGCTCGGGAAGGCATGCTTATTGATTGTTGTCTGAGAAGAGAATTGGGTCGCCAGGGAGAGCGCTTTAAAGAACTGATCTGCTGTGGTGACTTGTGCTGAACGTGGAGTGACAATCAGGCTTGAGGTGGAACTAACTGTGTTAATACGGGAGATTTTGTTTATCAAGCTATACCTACCACTTTTGACCAACAGTTGGAAGTTTCAAGGAAAACGCAATAGTCTTTTGAGATGTGAATATGCCAAAAGTGACTCAAGACTTTCTTAGACTTCTATGCCTTGTCAACAGTTCATGGAACAGTCATCTGGTGGGGTGCATTTTTCTGCCTCCCACCCCGCACCCGGAATCGGAGTGAAATGCCATCCACCGCCTTTCTGGCAACCTTAATTCTGCCCCAGGGCTTGGGCTTAACATCAATAAGCTTGGCGTTGTGGCTGAAGCTCCAGGCAACTGGATGCATTCGCCATTCTACCCCGCCAATATCTCTTGTCCATAAAATAATAACTTCACATCATCGTCGAATGATCCACGCTTCGATTGTTTTGCAACGTGAACTCTACAGAATCGAACTTTCAAGCATTTACCAAATAAAGGAACAACAATCCGATCAAGAGCAGTCAATACTTACGCCGCCATCATCAGCGTCGACTTTCCATCTAGATTCCGAGCAGACCACAACTTGCTCAAATCCAAACACAAGATGGCGAACAACCCTCTAAGCACGGAGAGTATTCTCAAACATATGGCAGATGCCATTCCCACACATACCAAAGGAGATACTGGTTCCGACGTCAGTAGCTCACTCGATGCCATCTCACTCTTCACCCATGCCTGCATGACAGCAGTTGGATTTCGTATACTGGGATTTGGCGAAGGACAGAAGAATGGTGAGCTTACTTACACCGGATCATGACCATAAACTAACATGGTCACAGAAGCAGAACTAGCACAGATCGCGCCTCGACTATCCGAAAAATGGAATGCATCTGCTTCATCGCATTCTTTCCTATACGCACACTCACAGTCTTCCATGGAATATGTTATCAAAGTGGATCGCTTAGGAGGTAAAGCAGAGATCAGGGGAATTGGACTTGGCGACGAGAGAATCAGCAGATTCGAAATCACAGCTCGGGATTATATCTCAAATTCAGCCCTACCATTACGCATCACTCTCACAGCTGATGGAGAAGAAAACAGATCAGATTTGGAGGCCAAGCTAAAGGATGTCTTCATTTCTCCCCACAGAATTCAAGGTCAGGAACTTACTTCTGTTTCCAGAGATACCACTAACACCGTACAGACCTGGCTTCTGAATTCAAGACTACCATCATTCAAAAGCTCATCCCAAATCTCCACAAAGAAGGCTATGAAGAGTCAGCTGCTGCTAGAGATGCACACGATGAGAGAGAAGAGGGCCACGCTCGTAGACAACCACGCCAGGATCCGCTGCGAGACCCAGGACTTCCAGAGCCAGCCCGTCCATATCCTTTCGACGACCCGCTTGCTGCTCCTCGACGCCCTCCTGTTCCAGCAGGTGACTTTCCACCCCCAGGATTCGATGATGAATATGACCTGAACAGACCCCTTCGAGGAATGGCACCGCAATTTCCTGGACCAGGAGCTCCATTTGGTATTGGACATGATGATTTAAACCCTCCAGGACTAGGTCCCCATGATCCGCTTAGAGGAAGCTTTGTTGGTGGTGGACAAGGTGGATTTGGAGGTGGCATGCATCCTACGTTTGATGACCCTTTGTTCGGAGGTCAGGGTCAGGGTCGAGGTGGTAATGGTAGAGCCCCTCCAGGTGCGAGATATGATCCAGTTGGACCAGGCGATGGACCGCCGAGAGGTGCTGGCGGAAGACCTCCTAATCCATTTGGTGGATTTGGAAACAACGATTTCATCTGAGCGAAAGTGTTATGTGGATGGCTGTATTAGTATGATATTATGACGGACTACGGTGCATTTGGGCGGGCGTTGTGAATTGAAGTAAAGGGCTTCCTCACTCATGTCTCATGTCCTCGGGATAGGAGAGAGAGAATGAAATCTACTGATGTACAAAAGTCCACTCACCCACGCTTTAAAAATATCGACGGAGGCAGGACCTCCTTCCTATACCGAAGCAAGATCTCTATGTAATCCATCTATGCATATTATACAAAGGTATTCTCCTATTTTGCGTGATCTAAACCCAAATCTGATCTATCACTCCTCTTCCTCATCCTCACCACTCTCATCCCCCTCCTGATTTAACACCGCTCTCTCAATCAACCCCAACGTAACTCTCACCGGCAACCCCACCACATTATCCCAACTCCCCTCAATCCTTTCCACCAGCAAACTCCCCATTCCCTGTATACCGTACCCTCCCGCCTTATCCACCCCCTCCCTCGTCCTCACATACGCCTCCACCAACCCGTCACTAACCTCACTCGCAAAATAAACCCTCGTCTCCTCCACCGCCGTCTCCAAATTATACCCGGGAAACTTCGCATCCTCCCTCGGCGCCAGGACCGCCACAGCCGTGAACACCTTATGCACCTTCTGATCCCTCAACATCTTCAACATCCCAATATGCTCCTTCTCATTCCGCGGTTTCTCTAGTATCCGCCCGGAATTCGTGACGATCACCGTGTCCGCTGCGATGACGAGGGACGGGTCAGGGATTGAGGCGAGGGTATTGTCGATGGCGACGGTGTAGACGTCAAGGCATTTCTGTACGGCGGTTTGGAGGACGTATTCGAAGGGTGGGAGGGACTTGGAGAGATTCTCGGGTTTGGTGGAGGGGAGGATTTCGAGGTTGTTGAGGCCGATCTGCGTGTTTATCAGTCCACATTATTCTGAATTGTAGTTGGATAGAGACGGGAAGGAGGTAAGTACAGTAGACAAGATCTGTTTCCTTCTCGGACTTGCAGACGCAAGTATCAATCTCTTTCCAGGCGTTCGCAATTGATTCAATACGGGGATGTCAAGAGGGAACGGGCCGCGCGGAAGAGGTGGCTTCCCAGCTGCTGCTGCTGCTGGTCTGGATGGGAGGGAAGCGCCATGTTGAGCTGCTGCTGCGTCGTAGGTTGGCGGTGTGTCACCGGGTGGTAACTGGATTTTTCCTTCTGACATTTTGGAGGTGTTGATGATAGAAGGTTGGTGATGCTGTGGCTGAAGCTTGACGCGGGGTTGGTCGCTTGTGGAGACCCTCAATTATTTTCAGTTGGTTTGGAGGAGGGGCAATTGGTTGATAACAAGCTATAAGCATATGGCGATGCATTTCTTTGAATTTAAGAAGTTGTATGATCTAGAACTTGACTTAGGGCACAGCTCTATGTGAGCAGTTCGTGCTCAATTTCAGCCAGAGTCCTGTAAATTTGGGCCAGTAATTCTCAACTTGGAAAGAGCAAGCCAGCTACTGCCATATCAAGCCAACTCACTTCCTATAAGCTCTAGCTTCCCGTCTCCACCAGCCCTTGAAGTCTTGTGTAGCAATAGGAATTCCAATATCCTTCAATGCCTTTGTCGACAGATGACAATCATACGGTCTCTGGACACTAGCATTTGGATCATTGCCTTCAGTATTTGCAATCATTCCATCAAGTGGCAGACCCATGATCTCTGCAAAGATCTCGCAGATCTCATACTTGGTCATTTTGTCTTCTGATGAGAACTGTAGTATTTTAGGGAGTGTAGTCTTGTCTTCGGTAGAAAGGTACTTGGTTGCTACATCTGGAAGGAACTGTTAGCTGGGGCATCTTTCCTAGTATCAATGCGTGAAGTCATACCTTGTAGAACTCTGCCAATATCTTCCGTATTTGTAGGATATCTGATAGCCCAATGATCCATCTTCACATTTGCTCCCTTCTCCTGCGCCTTCCATACAGCGTCCATGAGAACATTGACGGCACTCTCAGCTGGTGAGCTAGCCTCTCCATATAGAACAGGAACTCTCAGCACAACTCCCCATCCCTCCATGCCAGCCTTCTCATACTCAGCAAGTACAGCCTTCTCACCCTCCCATTTTGTCTCTCCGTATAGATTTGGTGGATTGGGGGCGGCTGTAGCTTCGTATGGTGCGTCGCCTTCGGTGCCTGGGAAGACGTAGTCGGTTGAGATGTAGATGAGAAGGATTAAATTGGCTGCGCAAAGTCTGGCTAGGGAGGCAGAAGCTTCGATGTTCAGAGCGCGTGTGCCCTCGGGGTCATTGTCGCATTTATCTGGGAAGCGGTTTGCAGCGCAATGAACTACAACTTGAGGTCTTCGTCACTGTTGGTTAGAAACTACTTGAAACGGAGAATTGGGAGAAGACAAACTTGACTTCTTCGAGGGTTTTTGCGACGTCAGCCTCGGAACCTAGGTCGAGCTTCAAGATCGTAGGTGGGCTGGCGCGCGTGAAACCAGTGCCTTTCACGTCCCAACCACTTCGATCAAAACTTTTGGCTACCTGTCTACCAAGTAGACCTGTAGCGCCAGTGATGAGAGCTGTTTTGGCCATGGTGAGGGGAGTTGGGGATGTAGATAGTAGTGCTCAAGATCGAAGCTGGGCAAAATCGACAGCTTCGGCTATGACATAGGTAGCTGCAGCATCACGACACAGACATCGACGCGTCGCTCCACGTCACATTTGTATCTTTCAAATTCTACGATTTTTCATGAGGTCTTTCAAACGTATATTCCAGTTTCCACGGTCTCTTGACTTTTCGGTTCGCGTTACTTTGATTCCTGAGCCTTCTTCTTCACGGCCGTCCGCGCGGAACAGTTCGCAATGAAAAAAGTGATCTCTTTCGAGAAGTTTGGGTACAAAAATTCCCTATCCAGCCGAAGCCAAACAGGAGTGGTCATGGTTATAGTTTCTAGTATGGAGTCAGTAATTGTTGTCGTGAGAGGTGGAAGAGATGGACGAAGTTGGTACGTACTCAACTCTGTGAAGATGGTCAGCAATGGATCAAAGACGAAGGGGTTCAGCGTAACCTACAGCAAAAACGCAATCTCGGACGAATCCTCACTGATATGCGTAAAACCTATACAATAATGAGCAATGAGATCGTGTCGAGGTTGTGGTGAGGTTGCTTACCCATGCACTAAGATGGAGGAGAAAGTTGTAGAGTTGCGGCTGCGCTGGAGACTTTATAATTTTTCGGCGGCTTCGCTTGCTTAGATTCGCGCTAGAAAAGAACTTGGCATGTTTGACTAACATGCAAACATGGCCTGTTTAGTCTTGAGCCACACTTGGTGGAGCAACGCGGCACAGAGCTGGGGTAAATGCAAGCGACGGGATCAAAACAAATCGAAGCTGCAGCGCTTCACTTCAGCGAAAGGTGAAATGATTGACATTCATTCATAATAGTGCTCGAACCCTCCGATTGAAATCGAAACAGATAATGGGCTTGATTACTTTTGACTAATGATCTGCAAGTGCTAGTGGCACGTTGACTACCATTCCTGTTGTACAACATAACTAGAAACGTCGCAATGTCCTCAAATTATTTGAGCACAATGAAATGAGCAGGCCATAATGGGAATGAATCTATATTGGTATTTCCACTGCCAATGTCCCCTGCTGTACAATTCTGACATCGGTACTATTGCTAGGTGCGTAGGTAGTAATGTCCACTATGGTGGGGGCAAAAAATTAAGCGAGCAACAACAAATCAATATGTGCTGTGCCCACGGCATTTCACGATCCATGTCCTCCTTTAACGCCATTTCTACACTTAAATGCCATTCCTGATACCTAAATTGTCGATTATGGCCCGAGCAAATTGAAACTACCGAACCAGAGTGAAAAACTGATATATCCAATGTATCTCAATGCTATCCACGATTGATTCATCCCGTTGAATTGATCTGTACAGCCCGGAGGTATTATCAAGCGCCAGAGCAGAGTCATATTAGAATCCGGATCCATGTAGGGACCCTTCTAATGTCTTCATTGTACTTTGGTACTTTCAAGAGCTTCTCAGTCGGTAAGGTTCAATGGATGGCCTGACAGCATGCCCGGTAACTAGCGTTCTGGAGCGCATCGACAAAACCACGTCCTGGAGCAAACGGGTTATGACTGATATACAATCTATGTGGCCGTCACTGACATATTTTCTTTCCACAGTATTACGACTACCATTCTATTCACTCGTTCTGCATACTTCGTTGGCCCAACGACAAGATAATCTTTCTCCGTTCACTTTCAAGATTTTGCAGATGATATCTGCGCTATTGTTGGCGATTTATGATCAGCTAGGATGGTCAGTCCTTTGTTCTTTTAATCATTCGATACTCAATAGGCTCGCTACAGGCTAATCCATGGTCCTACTGTAGGATAGGCACCACTGAACTTTCGAAGGTATTCGGGTCGGCTCCTTCCATTTTGGGAAGTCGTTCGCGGAGTGAGGGAAGATACTCGCTACGAAGGGAAGGGGACCAATGAAACACTAGTATGTTCTTCGTCAGCACCCCTTACTGAAAGGAAGTTCCGTCCTTCAGACTTTTGCAACTTGGTATCTCACACCGGACGTCACCCATCAAATATCAACGTCTCCCATCCAACCCAGACCCCACCAGCAGCACGACGACTAACCTGCACAATTCTGTAATGCAAGGACCTTCATTGTACGTATCCCTCATCACTCGGAACCGCACTGGACTGACAGCTTTCCCAGCCACGACTCTCTCACCCCCTTCTCTCCCATCCCCTTCTCTCCCATCCCCTCTCCTTTGACTGAATATGATCAAACTCTGTTCAAAGTGCATGAACACGCTCTGCACGGCCCCCAACATGATTTCGCTCTGTTGCCGCAAGACTCTGCTCTGCGTTCCGAACATGATTCCGCTCTGTTCGTGCATGGACACGCTCTGCACACGGGCTCCAATAGCTATTTCAAGGCTAATATTGGTCTACCTTCCATTGACGACAATTTCTTCTCCCAATTGGCTACCGGTCTCAAGCGCTCGTTAAGCCAGGCAATTGATGATGACATTCCACTACCAAAGAGAAACACATTTGACCTAGGTAGCGACCTGGAGGAGTTTTAATCGCTCTGGTTCAATGAGACCTTGTCTGACACTGACGATCTCGATGTCAATGAATAAGGTGGCGTTGTTACTGGCAGTATAGACGTCCCTGGGCGAGAATGCAAACAGCAACGCCAATGTTGCCAGCCATAGCGGAATTCAAGTTTCTCTGGCATCAATACGTCCCATTCTCAGATCCAAGATGTTGTCAAGGCATATAAGAGTGGGTTTGCCTGGATGGACGCGGCCATTCAATATGCTCATCAATTCGTCGTACTTTCTAAGCCTTACCCCTCATCTGACATCTTGCTGTTCCATGCCATTTTGGCTATCTAGTAGAAGAGCGCTTAAAATGCTCGATAGAAAGTCTTGTCTTCACACAAGCGCACGACCAAGTCTGGCATTGTACATCGAAATTATGTCGAGACATCAGATCCTGATTGAGGACTGACAGCCACTAGAATTAGCCATCCGAAATGAGAGGAAATTATTGTACAATTAGTGTCTAGGATATATATTCGTTACAGCTTCCAGACCTTCCAAGTCCTGATACCCATTTGTCCAAGCAGTCCACCAAGTTGGCCCTGCCCTTCCTTACCACCCTCCCATTTCTTCGGGCCTGCTATGTAATTGATGAACCCCTCCGGTCCAGACACAAACAACAGCTTAGAGTCAATCCTCGTATGCCTCGCCCCAAACTTAACTTCCGAACTTGCCTTCGTAAGGCTCGATATCTTCTTCTGATCCAAGAATTTCCCTTCCTCATCCACAAGATAGTCTACCGACAACTGACCTGGGTATTTTTGCTGCAATGTCTCCAACTCTTGTACAATCCGTCCAGTTTTCCGCGCTTCCCATGCATATGGGTTATTGATATCTACACCACCTTCACAATCCGCTCTCTTCCTGCTCGCCCACACGATATGCATCTTAGGCTTCTCCACATCCATATGCCTCCCCTCAAGCAAAGCATATGCCACCTGCAACGCCGGGGCAATTCCAGTCCCGCCAGCTAGGAATACCACATCTGTCACTCTTTCCGGTAGGTCAAACTCCGCGTGCGGACCTCGCAAATGTATTTGTGAGCCTACGCCTAACGTATGCAAATACCCCGACACCTCGCCCTTATGTTCTTTCCTTATTAAAAGCCTCAGATCGCCCTTCGGATCCCCTTTATTCGGCGGAAGAGGCGTATATGATCTCGCAATCTGCAGCTGCGGCTGCTTGATCTCTACCGACCAAGTTCCCTTCTCCCATGATAGTTCGTATGGATCGGAAACGAGTTTCCGCGGTCGGTTGACAAGGGTTTGTGGTCGTAGTGTGAGGATTATGCTGGTGGGAGAGACTTCTTCTCTCTTGACTATTGTGAAAGGTGTGAACTTCGGAGGGTCGAAGATCTTTGTGCCGGATCTGGAATTTGGGTTGGATATAAAGTAGAAAGCTGTGCCGAGACCGGATACAATGGCCAATATCGAGAACATTCTCCTTTTGCTATTGTATTTAGTCTTTGGCTTTTCTGTTGCCACCAATGACAGTGGCTTCCGGTCCTGCGTAGGACGGATTAGAGCTGAGGAAAACTGCCGCCGGCATTGTTGATATTTGGCTATTTGTGAAGCTCTATATGGTCGGCAGACTGGTCCAATAATACTGACAGGCCGCGAACATAACCTCCCAAGACGTGGTGGTTTCATTGTGGAAATTGTGATGACTTGCTTCAAAAGTCGATGTCGCGTTGATATCCATATTGGCAGAAAGACACCCCTGGCCCTGCTTCTGGGCGGTGAGTTTAGTGGCAGGACCCCTGCCAGACACCCCGCCAGAAACAGGTCCAGGGCACTTTGGTGGCATGGTGGGGTGTTCTGGGTGCTGCAAGGCTGAGAGGTTGTGAAAATTCTCACTAACTGACGACATCGGCCCAGTCGAGTCAATCAATCAAAAACCCTCCGAGAACGTGCCCAGGTGATTGCCCGAGATCTGAGTCACGACATCGAGCTCTTTCTTCTAAGTCAAATCCCGCTTCCTTTCCTCTCTGATTTCTTCTTCCTCTCTTCAACCTTCTTGATTCCGTTCCACAACCATTAAACCCTCGAACCGAACTACTCCTTCCACAATGGCAACTCCCGCCCAAGATATCGCCGGTGCCTCCCATAAGCTGACCAGGACGGTTTCTCACAGCCTCATGGTCTCTACTTCGCCCACGGCCACCTTCCATACCCCCTCTCCAACTGCAACCTTTAATTCTCCACCTTCCAGCTTTGGCGGGTCCCAACTTACAAGGACCCAGACTGCACCGAAACAGCTGAAGCCCTTTGATTCTCAGGATATCAAGATTCTGCTGTTGGAGAATGTCAATCAGAGCGGCAAGGATATTTTGTCAAGACAAGGCTACCAAGTGGAGTCAATAAAGAGCTCCTTGCCAGAGGCCGAATTGATCGAGAAGATCCGGTAAGACAAACTATATTCTCGTTGATTTCAGGACGAATTCTAATCGAATGATCAGAAATGTCCATGTCATTGGCATCAGATCAAAGACCAAGCTTAACGAGAAGGTCCTACGCGAGGCGAAGAACTTGATTGTGGTCGGTTGCTTCTGTATTGGTACCAACCAGGTCGACCTCGAATATGCTGCCAGACATGGTATTGCAGTCTTCAACTCTCCTTTCGCCAACTCTCGAAGTGTGGCAGAATTGGTCATTGCCGAGATTATTGCTCTTGCAAGACAACTTGGAGACCGGTCAAACGAGTTGCACAGAGGAACATGGAATAAAGTCAGCGCGAAGTGCTGGGAGATTCGAGGCAAGACTCTTGGTGAGTAATACTGTGCTGAGGAATGGCTGTGCTACTGGATACTAACAAGATGGCTAGGTATAATTGGTTATGGCCACATTGGTTCCCAACTTTCCGTCCTAGCAGAGTCCATGGGCATGTCAGTGATCTATTACGATGTCATCAACCTCATGGCCTTGGGAACCGCAAGGCAGGTTCCCACGCTGGAAGCACTTCTCAACGAGGCGGATTTCGTTACTTGCCATGTACCTGAGTTACCCGAGACCAAGAACATGATCGGAGCCGCCCAGTTCGACCAAATGAAAGAGGGAAGCTACTTGATCAATGCCAGCCGTGGTACCGTTGTCGATATTCCAGCTCTCATCAATGCTTCACGCAGTGGCAAGATTGCCGGTGCAGCATTGGATGTCTACCCAAGCGAGCCTGGTGGAAATGGTGACTACTTCACAACCGACTTGAACTCTTGGGCAGAGGATCTTCGCAGCTTGAAGAATATCATTCTTACTCCACATATCGGAGGAAGCACCGAGGAGGCTCAGCGCGCTATTGGTGCTGAAGGTAGGATGAGTCCTTTCAGCTTGATTTCTCTAGCTAATTCTTGCAGTCGGCGAGGCTTTGGTTCGATATGTCAATTCCGGTGTCACTCTCGGCGCAGTAAATCTTCCTGAGGTCAATCTTCGCTCTTTGACTTTGGACGAGTCAAATCATGCCAGAGTAGGTTTCTTCAATGCTAACCGCCCGAATTTCGCTAACCATCACAGGTCATTTATATTCATCACAATGTTCCTGGTGTCTTGAGAAAAGGTATTAATCATCCATTCCATACATTCTACAGAATACTAAAAGAAAACAGTCAATGAGATTCTCGGAGATCACAACGTCGACAAGCAGATTACCGATAACAAGGGCGATGTAAGTACCATTCATTGACTTGTTTTGCACAACTAAACGTGAGTAGGTTGCCTACCTGATGGCAGATATCAGCAGCGTACACCCACACCAGATCAAAGAAATTTCCGATGCCCTGGAAGCCTTGAGCTGTAAGTTCACACGAATCCTTCCGGCTCCGGAAAGGTATCGCTAACCAAAAGCAGCCCGCATTTTGACTAGAATTCTTTACTAAAATGGCATCAAGTGGGAAAATTGGATAGGAAAATCTGGGACCAGCATTCAACAGGAGTGGCGGCGTCTTTGGGATTGCATCAACTCTTCAACATGAACGATCCATGGAGATCAATGGGGAAAGAAGGAGCTGCATTGAATGGCTTCTTACAATAGAATCGAAAAAGCATAGTAAATATCACTAGAATCTTCAAGTCAAGTAGTGTTCGTTAACTGGGTCTGAATGAAGTCGATACCTACGTCCTTAAACTCTACTATCACAACCAGCGATGAGATACTCGATTATTCCTCCCTTCCCAAAGTAACAAGATCTCTACGAGTACTGACTTGCACATGCATCTCTGCTGCTGCGCCTTGAATTTCTCGCCTGACACGTGACCCACCTATGACGATTGGTGAGCTGGGCAAGGCGGGTTTCTAAACCTGGCAGTAACTAGCCAGGCTCACATCCCGGCCAATTCAAACTGTTGAATACTTATTCCCAAAGTCTGAGCAATCTCTCTGTCAATTAACAGTCTTCTGTCAACATTCAAGATCCGAACAATTGTTGACAAAACTGCTTCTCCTGTCTCTTGAAAGTTACCGGATCTATCCAGGCCAGGGTCGCAAAGCCATCTAGAGATCCCTGCGAGTCCTCCTACCCCAGTCGAAATTATTCATTTCAGGAGCTGTACCCTGCCAGACAGAGACTCGCTCGCCAGGTCAGCAGTTTCAATCTGTCCTACACGACGAATTGTCCATCAACCACGAAACTTGTAATTCCTTATCTACGAGACGAAATTGATTCCAATTGTCAACAAGTTCGGATATTTCGCGAAGAGGAAAGAGCGGACTCTACGGTCATCATTCACCCACTCTTCACTTAACTGCCTACGATCTGTTCTCGACATTGGAACCATCGTCATGTCTTCTCCATCATCCGCAGGTTCGGGCAAGCGGAAGAGAACGAATACCGCTCCTTCAAAGAACCTCACAATGGATCCTCTACAACAAGCATCTTCCCGCGACGCGTCGGGTGAGGATGGAGAGTCGACTGCGCCAGAGACGACGGCCAAGAATCCTGCTAAACGACTCCGATCATCTACACACGAGAAAGTCGTGATTCCAAATGGCGACCCAGGAGAGCCATCCGAGAGCACAGAAGCTTCCGAGGACATTGAGAAACGCGTGCGAAAGAGGAAAGGGAAGGATGACGAGGAAGAGGAGGGATTACCGCAATCCATGGCTCCACCGCCAATTGGCAAGCTCACGGATCCTGTTGGGTACAAGACAAACCCAGCCCCAGCTGGCAGAGCCGTTAGAGTCTACGCCGATGGAGTGTTCGATCTTTTCCACTTGGGGTATGTCACAGTGTGCTAAATCCGAATGTGGCCTCGAGACTGACCTGGGTTACAGACACATGCGCCAGTTGGAGCAAGCTAAGAAAGCATTCCCCGATGTCTACTTGCTGGTAGGAGTGACCGGCGATAAGGAAACACACAAGCGAAAGGGATTGACTGTGTTGTCGGGACAAGAGCGAGCTGAAACCGTAAGGCATTGCAAGTGGGTTGATGAAGTCATTGAAGACTGCCCGTGGATTGTCACTCCCAAATTTCTGGAAGAGCACAAGATTGATTATGTCGCTCACGACGATTTGCCATATGGTGCTGATGAGGGAGACGACATTTACAAGCCTATCAAGGAGGCTGGCAAGTTCCTTGTTACCCAGCGAACAGAGGGTGTCAGTACGACTGGAATTATCACAAAGTAAGCTTATTCAATTTTCTACCTTTGGCCCAATACTGATAAGAAGTGCAGGATCGTCCGCGATTACGAGAAGTACATTGCACGTCAATTCAAGCGTGGAACCTCGCGTCAAGAATTGAACGTTTCGTGGTTGAAGAAGAACGAGCTTGACCTCAAACGTCACGTTTCCGAGATGAGAGAAGCTATCCGATCAAACTGGACAACAACAGGCCAGGAATTGGGCAAGGAGTTGAGGCAATTCTGGCAGGCGAGCAGGCCTGGTAGTCCCGCTCGTATGGCTAGTAAGTTACTCCCAGCATCTCCAGCATCACTTTGGACAATTGCTGACTGACCATTACCAGGTTATGACGACTCGAACAAGGGCGGATCACTTACCAGCCCATCTGCTCTCTCACATCTCAGCCGTCGCTTGGAGATTCCCAGACCAGACAGTCCTGGCCCGGGCAGTGATTTCGCTACCGGATACAGTCTTGGTCTCATTGGTGGTGTACGATCATGGATGACAAGAAGCCGTCAAACCAATCGCGACAGTCTACACGGCAGCGACAGCAGTGAAGAAGACAGCGATGAACGCTCCCCTCGCCGCGGCCGTTCAGGAAAGGAACAGACTCAGGAAGAGGGCGAGGACGAGAAGCAGGTTGATGCTCAGATTAATGCACTAATGGGCGAGAACTCGAAGCATTCTGGTGCATAGATCGGCCGTGCGTGTTTGAGCGTTTTCTTCGTTCGAGATCTCTTTGCAGGCAAAAAGCATTCTTTTGATTTTGTACGATAATGCAATTTGTTCCGGTATATACTTGTTTCGTCTAGAACAAATCCATTAAAAAGCGTCTTCTGCACATTTCAGGACAGGTTGAAAGCCCGTTTATGAGACTATGAGTAAACATACGGCCAAGTTGTTAACGAGTAGTGCCTATGCTTGAAACTTCACATCTATTCTTGCCTCACTTGTCAGTATGATCTTGAAAGTTACGAACCACATAAATAAGCTCATCCATGATTGATACCATATCTAATGCAAAAAGCTCACTCGTGCCCGCCAAACGTCCGAGCTTAAACTCCTGGAGCATCGCTTGCCCCTTTCCCTTTCCCGGTCCCGCTCTCGAGGCATCTAATCTCCTCAGAAGCTCAGACATCCAAAACCAACGCCTAGAAACGAGACCTAAGGCCGGCCAAAAGCCGGTCTCAAAAAGTAGCAAGAAAGAATCACAAGATAGAGGTAGAGCAGAGCTACAGAGAAGTAATATATTAATCCGTATCAGTGGGTAGGAAGGTAGCAAAAAAGTTCAACTGCATGCCTTCTCATCCCAAACGGCCGCGTTAGGACGGTGTAGCTATGAGTCTACGTCTTTGTAATTCCAATATTGCGATGTGGTCAACATTGTACTTTGTCTCAATCGAGCGTGTCACCTGTGAAGGCTTATCTCGGAATTTGGTTTGGTTTGGTCATTGAACTTCACTGTGAGAAGTGTACCTCATGGTTGGTTATCAGAATTCGTGTCATTGCAGAGTAGCGTCCTTGTGTGGTGGGCACAGCAGAGGCAAGTTGCCTCGCAGATACAAGTTAACGAAGGGACTCATGATCGTGGATGGGTCTGGGACAGATTTTGGTGCGTCTGCAGGCGCGGAGCACTGGACAGAGCGAGGGAAAAGTGCTTATTTGGGTAGATGATGGGATGGGGAATTGGATGGGAGGGATGGAAGGATGTTGTGGCTGAGGTGAGGCGAGACGAAGGAAGGGGAGGGGAAAGGAGGCTTGAGGGTCGGGAAGCGAGATGATGTGAGGCGTGAGGCTTGAGATTTGTGAGTGGATGGATTGTACAGATTGGCATAGTGGTATGACTTTTAAAGGAATTAGAAGGATGCACGAGCTTTGGAAGGGCACTCAATGTTGAAGATAGTGATAGTTGACTTCGAGATTTCTGGACGCGTCGCGTACAGACAACGTCCGACTATCCTACCATCCAGCCTATCATCTGAATGTCAGCAATGCCCGTGCTGGACTCCCATCGAGGTATGACTTTGTTATCACCAGAGTGAAAAGACAATGCCCGTGTATTATAAATACAGCAGGGAATTTCGATGCCCTCAAATTTCATCTTCTTCATCGTCAAAATCCTCCCTATCCTCCGTACCCATATCATACAGGATCCTCCCTCCATCCCCAGGTCCAGCCGCACCCCCATCCTTCTGCGCATCAAAGTACGGGAGAACAACATTTTCTCTATCCCTCTTCTGTTTCTCTGTAAGGCCCAAGTTGAACGTCGTGTTCATATCATCCTCTCCACCACCGACAGGCGCACTACCACCACCAGGAGAGGGAGACGAGAAAAGCGGATGGTCGTCTAAGAGTACGAACTCGCTTAAAAAAGAGAGCTTCGATGATTTGGTAGTCTGAGACGTGGAGGTGGTTGAAGCTGGAGGAAGAAGCACGAAGCTTTCCATCACGCCACGACCTGAACGTCGCCGAATCTCCATGTTGATCACGATACCTTGCTCATCTTTCGCCCGTCCCCTCAGGCCGACAATTACACCTTCTCTACCTTCTTGGAGACCGAAGACTGGCTCCTGTTGACTCTTGTCGCGTGCACGTTTGCGAGCTAGGACTTGCGAGAGGGATGAAACGGTCAGAATAGCGGTGGCGAGGTAGATGAGAGTGGTGAGTGGTGAAGGTGTATAGGAGGACACGGAGGGGGGATTTCTCAGTTGTATGTCGGTGTGGTATGTCGCCAGAAGTGAGATTTGAGATGAAATGAGCAGGGATGAGAGGAAAGGCGACAGATGCTGAGGATGATTGCTCGAGAGAGGGTAGAGCGTGTCGATTATGAGAAGGTATTCTGTTTGGTATCAGTTTTGGAGAGCTCTAGACAGAAATAAAGAAGTGTCTTGACGTACTTGCTAGAGTCGAAGATGCATTCTGAGCAGAAGTTGGTGGTGATGGCAGATGAGACAATATCTCGGTTCTTAGTGCACCCAGAGGTCTACCACGAGCATTGATGAAGGAATCGACTTCGAAAGGCACTTTCTTTCGTAGCGTAGAGAAGGAAATGAATATGATCTTATTCTTCGAAATCTAGGGAGAATTAGCTAAAGATCCGAAATAAAACTTTTGTCCTCTAAGACAGCATGAGCTTGAACTCTACGACATCAAATCGAAATTGTAAAACGAACAGGAAGGAATGTACTTCTGCCTCAGTAGAAGACAGATTTGAAAGTTCTGAAACAGATATGGAGGGAATATATTCCGCTACATACCTTCGCTCTCCTTACAAACTCCCGCAAAAGCGGACCTCCACTCTGCTCCAGGGTGTCCAGTATCAATGTGAATGGACTTGCGCTATCCCTGAGATTCAATAGCTTTTGAAAGAGAAGATTGTTGTGTGTTCTCCGTTGCTGGATGACTGAGGGCGCCATTTTGTGTTGATGTTGCCTGAAGGAGATGGCAAGTAGAATTTGATGGGAAGATGAAAGTGAAAATATCGAACACTTGCCTTCTGCTTACCCGCTACCTCAGCAAATGAGGATTTAAGCGCATCAAGACGGCTATTGAGATGATCACTCAGAACACCTAGTCTCCTCTCCTGATAAATTCTGCATTCCTCTTGCTTTCGACCTCGAATTGGATCTGAGAACTGGATGTTTTGGATCCTGTGACTTTCACGTGAAGTCATCAGCCACACACGGCGCAAGCCTCCCTAAGTTCCGACTGCGCCTCATCAGCCTGGTGGGGTCATCTGTTGGTACGTAGCGAGTTGCCTTGTTCGATCGTCGTAAGTCCACGAGTTTATAGTGCCCAAACTCCAACCCAGGCTTCTGTTCCTCGATTATTTCCAATTTATAGTAAGGACAGATTGTCACATTCATCAATTCACCATATTTAAAACTTAAACACCATGTCGGCTCCAACAAAGCCCACGGATAGCCCAGTAAGTGCTGAGACGCAGCTGGGTATTCAAGTTCATGCGCTATTTACTTGTACTTGAAGTTGTTGCTAATGGCACCTTTCACAACAGTTGAAGAGTCCAACTGGAGCTGAATCACCAACAACCGCTCGACCATTAGAAATGGATGACGACGACGTACAAGAATCTGGAACTCTGGGCAATGATGCGCCGGCAACATCGAGGCAAGCAACTGTTGAAGATGAACCTCCTGCGAAGCCTCCGCGCCCTTTGAGCCCTCAGCAACAAGCGGAAAATACACTGAAGGAAGCTTTTCCAAGCATTGATGCGGCTGTTGTCAAGGCTGTCCTCAGAGCCAGCGGGGGTCGTGTTGAGCCAGCTTTCAATGCTCTGCTTGGTAGGGTTGCCACGGCTTGTGGAAATACAATCACTAACTGTCACCTACAGGCATGTCCGATCCTGATGCCGTAAGAGAACCTACGCCTCCTCCACAACCTCCTCGTCCTGCAGCTCCTCGCTCCGGATCAACCCCGCAATCACAACTCGAAGCTGACGAGCAATATGCTCGTCAACTGGCTGAACACTACGGTGGTGGCTGGGGAGGAGATGGGCAACGTGGAGATGGACCTCGCCGACAGCAGACTGGTCTACGACCAGGACCCCACGATCAGCAGAAGGAACGCAGCTTCATCGATGATGACTTGCCAATTATTGGAGAGAACTTGAAGAAGGGTTTCCTCGAGACACAGAGCAAGGTCAACGGTTGGATCACAACACTGAAGAAACGTATTGATGGCGAGGATGATGACGATGTGCCTCATCAAGGGTACAATGCTGGACAGTCTTCAAATGCACAGTACCGTTCGCGTAGAAGCAACGATGGAAGACAAAGTGGAGATTACAATCGTTACGATGCCGACCCTCAAGTACTCAGCGATGACTTCGCAGGTATGCAGATGAACAGCGATGGCAGTAAGTTACTTGGTCTCATTCCATATGTGGATATGTACTAACCACCGGTTACAGCTCCAGCTCGACGCTCTACTCGCCCTCTTGCCAATCCTGATCTGTTCAAACCAACTCCTCCTGCGCCAAAGTCTTCCGACAGCCGCAAGGTTGCTTTCCAAGGTGGTCCACCTGAGGAAATCGATATCTACCGTACCTCGCCAAGACTAGGGGCCAAGGAGAATACACCACCCGTTAGCAAGCAAAGCAAATGGCAGCCATTGTCTACGGTTGATCCTAGCCCGATCGGTGAGACCGATAATGATCCATTCAGTCTGGGTGACAGTGAAGACGAGAAGGAGTCCAAGGATCGTGTTGGTGGTAAGGAGATCCGGGCTGATGATGCTGAGAGACTGAAGAAAGCTGCTGCAGAGGCAATGAATGACAGCATTAGCGAGCCAGCAAGAAAGCCAGAACCTGCAGAGACTACTGGGACCAAAGATAAAATTGCCGAAGAGAAGTTGGCAGGGAAGTCATAAACTTTGAGCCATGGGTCTGGTATAGTGGGAGGATCGATTGTTCTTTAGCCTGCATTTCTTGTTCATAGCTCAGATTGGAAGCTCAATGATATCCAAATATTTCCCTAATCCCAAACTTCAATCGTTGATCATGAAAGTGAGGTACCGTAATGAAGGCCAGGCTCATAGGGAGCTATGTCCTGGTTCGCCAAAATAATGCCTCAGGTTGAACAGGATAACGGGCTTTCCACAAGTCAAAATCTCCTGAGTTTCAATAAGACATTTGGTGACTCCGATTCTTCTACTAAGCTCACTGTTTTTGACTTCATCGGATCAGCAATGTGGTTGTCATACTGGAAGCTGTTGACATATGGGTTTCCAAACGGTTTCGCTTGCGCTCGTATTAGGACTAGGAACCCCGCGGATTTCAGGCCCTAATCTTGCTTAAGATACCACGCAGTTTGGCTCATCTCGACAACAATACCACGAATCTACGATGCCACCCCTTTACCTTCGTCAAGAATTCCCCACCCTCAAAGCCTTTAAAGAAGCTCTCCATGCCTGGGCCATCGAGGCGCATTTCGAGCCGCGCATCCTGAAGTCAGATACCGGGCGCGTTCGAGTCGGCTGCAAACGCGATCCTAATTGCCCTTTCGTAATCCGCTGCAACTGGGAGCGCAAAGGAGGTCGGGAACCCCTCGCGCGCGTCACCGTCCTCAGAGAGAGGCACACATGTCTGAACGGATTGGAATGGCGGCCTGGAGGCGTTGGAGGTATCGGAAATGGACTTCCTAGTACGGTTCCGGGTTCGATTGGGGGACCAGCCAATATGATCGGTACGCCTGGTGGGATGAACGGGCTTGGTGGACCAGGACAACACCAGACGCCAGGATTGGAAATCCGTCAAGATGCGGAAGGCAATATCATGGGAGGCGCGCGCATTCTTGGACCAATCTCCCCGCGACAGAATCCAAACAACGCCTCTCCTACTCCAACACTCATTCCTGTCCTACCCAAGGTGCAACGAAACTCCGCCAGTCGGCTGCCCTTCTTGATGGAAATATTGCCGCGATTGATGAGGATCGATAAGGACACTACACCAGTCGATATTCGAGAGTGTCTTCTCAGAGAGTACGGCGCGGAAGTCCATCTACAACAGTGCAGGAGGGCAAAGACCGAGATCCTGAAGAAGAGAGCTGAGCAAGGCGAAAGCGAGAATCAAGGTGTAGAGGCAGGGGGAAGTCTGGATGGGATTGGAAGTCAAGATGGAGAGGCCAGTACCAATCTCTTTGGGGGAGACCTTCACTCAACGCCAAATCAAAACAATGCCAGCGTGAACGGAGGACCAGGTATGAACGGGAACCCTGGTCCTGGTGGTCCTGTTGGAGGCCCAGGCCCAGATCAGGATTTCCAACTTCACACCGCGAGTGGAGTGGTCATTCCTCAGGTACCTAGACGTAGTGAGGCGGCACTAAATGCTGTGAGCGAGCAGGCGGTTAGATGCCCGTTCTGTATCAATCATCGCTGGATGAGAACAGTGAAGGAAGCTGTAGAACACATGAGCATGCACGTTGTTGTTTCATGAGAGGTCTGCTATCATTCGGAGGATTATATTGGGAGAAGACAGAATCAAGGTCAGCGAGAAGGGTCTTTCCTAGCTAGGTTGAGGAAGGTACGACTTGTATGAAATATTGGAGTTCAGGGAAGGCGCTTCTAGGGGTACATGGCAAAGAGCTTGCTTGGGTGGCGTTTGTTTGCTTTTTTGCTTTGCTCTGGAACTTTAGCTGGATCGCGATGGGAATCGAAGATGGAGATGGGGCGTTTCACAGCTTTTCCTCGCTGGTCTGTTACATGAATACGTATACTTGCCTCTTAACTTGCGTCCCATTTTGCCTGTGTTCAATTTGATTATGCTAGAACTCAAAATCTGTGTCATTGTGCCAGCCGTGGAGTCGTCCTCGCAATACTTGTTACAACTGGACCATCCTTGACTTGCCTGTGAGCGGTATTGACTGACATTGTATCTCTGGCTGGATGCCGATACTGGTGCGGTCGAGCGACAGCCACGCTGAGCATAGGCGTCTTGAAAGCATGGTCTGAACGTTATCAGAGGAAGTCAGGAAGATGATCTCGGGAACAGAGCTCTGCGCATTTCATCACCTCAACACAGCTTGCCAGTACTCGTTCACTATGAAGCAAAGCCACTTCAGTCCCTCTGCTTTACCGGCCTCGCGACAGGTACCAACAGTGATCTAGCTAAGTGCTACACGATATGTACGAGTCAACAGAACGAAAGGAAACCTTTCTGGAATTCGAGCTTCGGAGCAGGCAAGGTGACGATAGGAGAGATGAAGACACTTGCATATCAGAACGCTCGGTTAAGAATTTTACTCATCGCTAACCACCGTATGTATACAAACAAGCAAATATCTACTACGACAATCGGAACACTGGCCTGAACTGGCGTGACTCTGATTGTGCGGATCGCCAATTTCGTATACGAACACCAACTACCTGTTTAGGTAACGACCGAATGGCAAAAAATCAAAACGTATTAAATTACGTTTGTAGACTGGAGTAAATCTCAACACGCCTTCGGGTAGTTGAGTTTTGCTACTTTTTGCTTCTGATCTTTTTCAGCCTCACTCGCTAACGCGTCACGTCGCGCCGGCGTCAACAAAAAGGCAAAAAACTTGAAAATGTTATTTTCTTTCTTGTCGCTGATTTTGGATCTTTTAAACACGGCGCATGACAGAAGACATCAAGAAAGATAGTAGAGAGAAGCTCTGCGTTCTTTTGCGTATATCTTCCGCATCTCGAAGAAAATCTATCTATCAAACTTGTTGCCCTTCTCCAGTCTCTTGACGCCCATGCTCTAGAATTATACACAAAATATACGGATGAATGCCACAAAGTATCTAAAGTACATTCTCTTGACCTGTCACCATTCAACCCCAACTTAGCTTCCTTTATCACTATCAAAAACACCAAACATACTCCCCTGATAGTCCGTATACCCCCTCCTCATATGCCCCGTGACATTTACCAACGGACTCCCACCCATCCAGTCCTCAAAACTCCTCAAACATCTGTCCCTCGTCTGCTGATGATCAGACTTGTGGCTGATGCCATCCGGACTCCCTAGATCGTGCCACGGCTTCTGACCTCGAAGTTGCAATGGTCCTTGGCATGTCAACATGCTCATGATGTAATTCATCGCCAGGTCGTCGC
Organism: Cadophora malorum; assembly: GCA_017365405.1. Classification (NCBI taxonomy): domain Eukaryota; kingdom Fungi; phylum Ascomycota; class Leotiomycetes; order Helotiales; family Ploettnerulaceae; genus Cadophora; species Cadophora malorum. The sequence continues at coordinate 76,275 of JAFJYH010000058.1, forward strand.
AGTTGAAGGTTTCGTCGACGAGGTTTCTGGCTTGTACGGCTATGGGGTGAGCGGAGGCGTAGAAGCCCATAAATTTGACGTGGATGAAGGCGAGTCCGACGAGTACCACTTGTAGAAGGTTAGCTCCCTGGCTAGAAGATTTGACGCGAAACATGATTTCATGTATGTGCAGAGTTGCGAAAACCAGTTTGGGAATATGCACTTACTCTGGTAGTAACTCTCTTGTCCACCGCCTGTAGCACATTTACTTTTGTACTACGTCTGTCCGCTCTCGTCGATACCAACACATCGTCCATGAGCACCAACAATCCTGTTCTGACCATAGTTTCGCCAGATCTGGAACCCCCATTCGAGGTCTGAAGGCGTGAAGTAAACGTCGTCGTCTGAGCTGAAAACAGCTTGGGTTTTGAGGAGGGGATCGGGTGTAAGTCTGTTGTTCATGCTGTTCACCTCGGACATGCGATGACGAACGGGTACACCTAAAGGAGAAACATAGTCTTCTGGTAGTGTGTCGTTGAGATCGTTGTTGATGATGACAATTTCTTGAAGGGAGGGTATAGGCTCTGATAGCAGGATCTTGATGGTGTTGTTGAGTTCCTTGGGTCGTTTGTAAGTCCCAATTGTTATTCTGTTTGAGATCAGTCTCTTGACTTCGAGCTAGCTTGATTGCGCGAAACCTGGCGGACTTTCTGGGAGAGCATGTCCAAGACTTAAGACGGAAGAAGCATTACACACGTGAACTTGTCATCTCTCAAACTGCTATATTTCTCCTCCATCTCCCTCAACACGTCCAGCGCGCCGTCGGCCGGGTGGCAATTGGAGTTACGCTTGCAGCCGCTGTGCTCATACCCTGCTGCAGCACTGATGACGTCGTGGTTTGTAAAATCACTGAGGTCGACGTTACTACCGCAACATTCGCTCCATTGGCGTTGGCCTTTGCCTGCTCCTCGTCGAATCCATTTCCAAAGCCTCCAACATCAACTTCTGGTACGGCTACAACCCCGCCACCTGTTCGGGTAACGCCATCTTGGTCTTGCTGAACAGGCGGTCCAACAGCTACGGGCACGAAAGACGACACCTTGCCACCCGGAGGCGAGAGACGGAGGAGTATAAGAGTTGCAGATGTAGAAATGAATGCTGTAAGCAGGATCGTAGTGAGCCTGCCGGTGGCAAGCCCGGACTTGAGAGGACGACAATCCATTGTGAGACAATGAAACCCAATGACGGTCCAAGTGATTGACTTCAACTCGCACCACTGCGCAAGACAAAAGAAAGGAAGAACAGCAAAAGTGAGGCGTGAAGGAGAAAAGAAGTCCACCCCAACGCGAGACACAAATCCGTCATTCACGTTCAGCTCTCCCCAGTCGAGTAGTAAGGTCCATAAAAAGGGGTTTCATCCCGCCTTAGGAAATCCTTATCACTTCCCCGCAGCCACGTTTTATTCTTCAGCGAATGACGAATCAGGCTTTCTGCCACAGGAGAAAGATCAACAGTAGCCGCATCGATAGTAAGAAGTGCTAAATGCGCTTCTGGGAAAGACAGAGAACAATAGCCGAGGCTTCTATTCTGCATGTGGCTAAGCGAGCTGGTGTTTTCCCGTGTCTAGACTTTCAGCTTATCTGAAGCCCAGCTAGCAAGGAAAATCGAGAATGTTTCTGTGAAGAAGTCGCAGGAACTCGGATATCGAATACATTTCGATACTACCTGACTATGGAACGAGGTGAACAAAACTAAAGCAGATTCTTGACGCTCTAGAGCAAATATTCAAGTGTCGAGACAGTCATACGAGCATCTCCACTACCTACTGGTCTATTCGCAATTAATTTGACCTTGATCAATGCTACGTATAGAGATAATGGGCGTCGTACGGTCTATTTGACGTCCTTACTTTATAGCAGAGGAAGAACAAGAAGCCGGAACGGTTGGGACAAAACATATAAAATCTGAACAGGTGCAACGCTACTTGAGATTAAACGGTCTTCAAATCATGTGCAACAAGTAGTGAGAATCAAATTGGGTACCATGCGACTGCCACTCAATTGAAGATTTAACTCAACAGAATTGAAAAGAATGCAAACAACAAGGGGGATCATAGGCCTTATCTGCACAGCGTTCAGTTTCCTGTGAAAATTCCAGCAATTTCATGCCATCCTGTACCTGCTTGTCTTTCATACTGGATCGCAGAACTTTTGCATATTCTCATAATACTCAAAATCATTATTGATGTCTTTAAACTTCACCAGGTAGTCCGCCTCTCAGAGGAAAGGGTAGGAGGAAGAAAGATGCAGGAAGCATCTCCAAGATACCTGCTCGGTCAGGCCCAAAAGCCCCACTAACTTAGCTCGACACAACTCAGTCCAACCCGTACAAACGCATTGAAAAGAAGCGCAAGACGTGTGAAAGGATCCGCACTGTTTAGCTCTGAGTATGGAAATACTTTTGAGACATTGATGTAGTCCCCAGACGTAAGTAGACAATACAACGTCAACGCCTTGCTGTAGTATCTCTTATTCTGGAATTAATCTTTCTCCAAAATCAATCCGATCAAGTCCTTTCTCATCTCACTCACAATTTCGACTCCACCCAAACTGGCTTCCTCTTCTCCACAAAAGCCTTAATCCCCTCCTTAAAATTCTCCCCCTTCACCAGCCCTGGATACCAATCCCTCTCCAACACATCAACCGCATCCTCCACACTCCCCGCCTCCCAAGCGAGTCTGATGCCCGTCCGCCCAACAATCAGCGCATCGGGACTATTACCACACATCTCCTTCGCCAAATCAACGGCAGCATCCACCACCTCTCTTCCTTCTCCCACATTCGCCAGTCCCTTTTCTTTCTCTTCGACTTCAACAATCCTATTCACCAATCCCCACACCTCCAGCGTCTTCGCGCTAACACTCCTTCCCGTCAGAACCAAATCCGACGTCCTTTGCAACCCCAGCGTCCTCACCAAGCGAGGTAAACATCCCGCTACAGGCACAATCCCCCTCTTGATTTCTGGGAGCGAGAAGACAGCTGTTGATGCTGCGAGGATCATATCGCAGTTGGCGATCATCTCGAAGCCACCGCCCATACAGATCCCATTCACGGCTGCGATGATGGGTTTCTTGCCCGAGCGACGGGGAAGGCCTGCAAGTCCGGGGGCGGCCATGCTATTTGTTGTGGAGGTTGAGTTTAGGGAGTTCCATTCTGGGTGGTGTTAGAGATGTTTACGTTTCTGAGCTTTGATCAAAATCATTTTGGGAGCCCAAGAGGTATATGAAAGCCATGAGATGGAATGATGAAGAGGTGCTACTGAACGAAATAGATGTATCTGTATTTCAAAAAAACCAAAAAAGCTTACCAGCCAAATCCGCCCCTGTACAGAACGCTCTACCAACACCCGTAATGATCCCAACCCACAAGCTCTCATCCTCATCAAATAACTCCCATATCCTAGCGATCTGCCGACTCATAGGCAAATCCACGCAATTTAATTTCTCTGGCCTATTGAGCGTCACTTGCACGATGCGCTCGTGGGGGAAGGAGATGTAGAAGTGTGGGTATGTGAGCGGCTGGGAGCGGAGAGACATTGTGGTATGTTGTGGCGGGACGGCGTTGGTGTAGATGAGTATCCGTCCTACAAATTCTGTATGAAAGAGAGAGACGACGGGGAGAGAAACTCAATCTAATATCTTAATGTGCTAGATAGAAGTCCAAAAGAAAGAGCACGCAACAAGGAAAAGAAAAGAAAGTTTCCCACCGAGCGAATGCCGAAATTCTCATGCACATCGAGCAAACCCGTACCTCGGACACATCAATCCTGGTTCGTGGCGGAGAAGTGGATGTCAGAAACTTCCATCGGTTGGTTGTTGATCGATCTGATTAGATGTAGATAACGCTTAGCACATGCTAGCGTGGGATTGGATTTTTGAAGCATTGAAGGAGATCCACTTCTTATAATTTTGTTGACGGACATTAGATGCTATTAGGTAAAGACGTGGGATGGTTCAAGTGCTTCATATCATATGAATGAGTTCTTCTGAATTCGCGGTGAGCAAATCTGCCAGTACATCTCCCTCGTCCCAGGCACGCTTATTGGCAATGGTCCACCAGGTCTTTCGCATGTCATTTCAAAGCACTGGGATTCTCTTGTACATTATTGTAGCTGTCACTTGATTTTTTCGTTTATACTTCATTTTCCCATTTGTTCGAGCAATTATAGACCCTTGCGAAATGTAACTCTGATGCATTTTCCTGTTGTTTATTGGACCAGAGGGCCGAACAAGCTCGGCACGGCACCCCGCAATCAGAACAGCCCACCTCAATCGCGTCATCCCGAATCCTGTAATCAGCTGTCAACCCTCTCAATTCCTCACACCTTCCAACTTCTACAACAACACCACAACCAAAAAAATGCTTCTCCTCGGTTTAACAGGGTCAATCGCGACCGGCAAATCAACCGTATCATCCATCCTCTCCGCGCCACCATACTCCCTCCCCATAATCGACGCCGACATCCTCGCGCGCCGCGTCGTCGAACCAGGTAGTGCAGGCTATGCCAAAATCCTCGCACACTTCCAACCCAGCACGCCAGACCTACTCCTCCCATTTCCCGATGACGCGACTTACGATCGGAGTAAAGGCGCGCCTTTGAACAGACCTGCGCTTGGGAGACGGGTGTTTGGGGATAGCGAGGAGAGGAGGAGGGATCGCGCGGTGCTAAATGGCATTGTGCATCCGGCTGTGAGGAGGGAGATGTACAAGGAGTTGTTGAAGTGTTATTTGAGAGGGTGTTGGGCGGTGGTGCTGGATGTGCCGTTGCTTTTTGAGAGTAGTCTAGATGTGCTGTGTGGGACAGTTATGGTTGTTGCGGTTAGGGATCCGGAAATTCAGATGAAGAGGTTGATGGATAGGGATTCGCATTTGACGAGGGAGGATGCGGAGAATAGAGTGGGTAGTCAGGGCGATGTGAGGGAGAAGGCGAAGAGGTGTGAGGCGAGGGGACCTGGGAGAGGAGTGGTGGTTTGGAATGATAAAGGGAAGGAAGAGTTGAAAGGAGAGATTGAGAGAGTAATGAAGGAGGTGAGCAGAGCGAGTCCAAGGTGGTGGGCATGGCTTCTACTGCTATGTCCACCGCTGGCTGGTTTCGCTGGGCTCTGGAATTACTGGAGAGGTCTGGTCATCAACAAGAAGTGGAAAGAGGGCGAGCTACAAGCGAAGGCTAAGCTTTGAATTCGAGGTACGTCTCTGGATATTGGTTTAAAAAATTTGATGTGATTGTGAACTCGGTCTAGCGTCGATCGAAATGAGGTGAGAGATATGGCCTTATATGGTTGGTCTACTTGCTCCCGGAGGGAAAACTTGCCTGATATCTATCTGTAGGGAGCAAGCTGCTTTCATATTCAATTTATACCACTGTCTATCGCGTATGTACAATGCGTTCACCTTCGTCAAATATCTACATGCACATCTCCGCCGTTCCTCGCATGCCTTTTGTAAAGCTTCTGTCCTCAATGTTCAATCTCATGCCTCAATCTACTCGACATCGCCCTTCAACCCATTTCTCACCAACAGTGCCGAAAAATCTGGGTTCTTCGCTCCGTTGAAGTCATGGCTCCAATAGTTCGTCACCTCATGTACTGGGAAATTTGTAGTATTTGACCCTGGGTTCGATGGCTTAGTGCCAGAGTAGGCAAAGGCGAAGCGATTATTGCCATTAGCGTTGAGAGTGACGGCTCGATTGCTGGCCCCAGTGTACGATGTGCATCCCGTACATTTAGCAGTGACCTTCCAATGAGTCCTGTTTGTGTAGGTGCCGGCTTTAATGATCTCATATTGAGCTCCATTGTAGACTGGAGGCTGAGAATGGCCACTGGGTGATGGTGAGCCTGTCAAAGTCTGGCTCTGGAACCAAGAGGTTGTGCTTACACTGTGTATCGAGAAGATATGGTAGAACTAGCACCATTTGCCCAGCATGCCATCAATGGATTGTTGATCATGCTACCTCCCCATGCAAGCCCAGCCCAGCCTACATCAATAGGAGCTGCGATCTGGACGACAACAGGATAGGTTGCATTTATCTGACTCGGGAGAGCCACACGATACGCAATTGTTACTCCAATCTTGTAGGCTGCATTGTACTGCTGGAAAAGGAATCCAGTATCAGAGTCCCGGAAGGCGAAAGAGTCCGCAGCTTGAACACCAGCGACTAGATGATCAGTCAACATATGATGAGGTAGCTCCCAATGAGGCTACACTTACCAAGGCTTGCCACAGCAGCCACAATACGAGCACCAAATGACCACTTCATCTTGAGCCAATGCTGTGATAGAAAAGAGACCGGGGAAAGAACGCAAGAACAGTGGTATCCGATCAAGTCACTTGTACCACAATCCGTTGTAATCGAGGTCAGAAATTTCGATCAGAGCCGTCGAGAATGCCGAAAGATGTTTTCTCAGATGTAATGTACGTCTGTCGGTAGGGGGTAGGTCAGACCGAGATCGGTAGATAGGCAATCAAATAAAGACTGGAAGGATCATTATCCAGCTCCATGCCGGCGAGAAGGACGATCTATTATATGGGCAGAGTAGAAAGTGGGTGACATACATCCAGAATCGTCCAAAAACAAACTTTCCGCCACTTTCCAGTCTGGTGTCAGTCGTCTTCCTCCTTTTGGAAACAAGGTCACAACGCAGCAAGCCTTCGTTCCAAAATCACAAGATCTCGGAAGCTGGTGGCCGAACGATATGCTGGATGTAGATAGATACGTCGGAAGGCTCATGATCTGTCCTCCTCATCTCGAGGACCATCACCGAGAATAACTCTCAGGCTAATTCGGAATGGATGTTCTATTCTTCGTCGGCGTCATGACTTGCCTGCTGCCCCAGACCTGTAAACTGTTGTATGCGCACGTTACCTGTCTATATTTCAAATCATCCTATGCCTGACCTTTCCCCTTATCCATAGTTGTTTGCTGCCTATCCTGACCCCATGGTCAATATGGCAATATACTAATCCGGTCGATAGCCGCAGCTCTTGGCGATTCGACAATACAGCCTTTCTATTGTTCGTAGGTTGCATTTACCCCGCGTGATATTGGCTCGAATTCATAATATGCGGCTAAAAAGAAGAGTTGTATCTCTCCACACCAGACAGCCTTGGTTTCACACAAAATAGCCGGAAGGAACGCTGAGAAATTCTGGGAAGTTTACTCGTCGTCCTGCTGATCTTGGTCGCTTCGTTCCGGCTCTTGAGTCGAGGCGAGGTCAGCTGCCGGTGTTTAGTTTGTCCTCCGGGGAAGTGCTTCTGGGCCAACAAGCGAATTTAGAAATTCACATCCACATGATGGTTCCAATCGAAATGTCAGAGAAGGTTCCATGCATAGAAGCTTGCTAAATATCGTTCAGCAGTTGGTCTGGAACCTTTCTCCGATACATACCCTTCGACAACAGCACAAATCCGAGCCGGCCTTAGTACAGCTCAGCTAGAAATAAGTCTTGGGGAGCTTGTGAGTGACAGTCACACTGATGAATGTACCAACCAAGCTTTACAAATGATATATGGCGAAAAGAGGGAGACGCCTGCTTCGGCTGTGCAATTGCTAGACACCAGACAAGCTGCAGATATAAAAGCACGTCAGACCATTTGCAACAGATGAAGAAGTATGTAAAATGATACCAAGCCACATGTCTAATTAACATCTGTGAAAATATTCACCGCAAGACATGCTATCGGAATGATTGTGTTAAAAGTGAACTTGCAACGGAGGTGAAGCGAAGATGCTGCCAATAGAAGGACGCTTGTCCTCCGAGATAGAAACTCCGGCCAAACAAAGCCAGAGGCTTGCAGGAAGCAAATGAAAAGGATGCTCGAGTTTGACCTTGCATTGAAAGTCAGCAAACCCAGCCGCGACTTGACAAGACTGCGCCAAGGTTAGTAGCAGATGTGAAGCGAGAAGGGCAACAGCACAGCAACTTTGCATATACTACATTGTGCTGATACAACAGATCAATTTTCATTTGAAGCACCACGCGTGTTGACTATTTTTGGCGCGTCTTACTAGCAATTCTCAAATGTCTGCATGCCGTCGAAGGAGACTTGGATGGTGTGCCCATACATGACACATACAAACAGCTACGACCTCGGCGCCTCGAACACTTTGGAACACCAGTCGAAAATGGAGCGTCACAATCATAGGCAGGACTCATGCCTCGAGACCAAGTTATCCGCCAATAGAACAGCTGGGAGGTGGCGTTACGTGTAGCAATGTCGTACAAAGCATGCGTAATGATTCGTTTCTGCATCAAGGGTATAATGAGGCATGGGCCAGTTTATCTCTAACTGTAAGTGACAGTCGTTCCATCTTCCGCAGGCTCTAGCAATTTCCACTCGCACTTGATACCCTTCTTCGCAAACATATCCAGGATAACCTTGGCGATACTATCGAAGTTCTCAGTGGCTAACGCAAGAATTGTAGGTCCAGCTCCTGATAAGCAGATTCCGCAGAGGCCTGGGTGGGACTTTGGTGTCACGGACTGCAGGATTTCTGGAAGACCTGGAATCAAACCTTTCCTGTATGGTTGGTGCACCTTATCTTGCATGGCAAGATAGATCTGCTCGGCATCCGGAGGACTCCTTCCCAGGGCTGATGGTAACAACGCTATCCTCTGCAGATTGAAGACGACATCTGCGCGAGAATATGAGCTAGGCAGAACGCTTCTAGCTTTGGCGGTCGCAACCTCGAATTGAGGAATGATTGCTATAGCTTTGATTTCCTTGGCCCAAGGGAACTTCATATAGTGACCGATACCGACTGGAGGTTCTGGTGGTGCGAAACCAGTGTCCAGACCGCCTGCTGGCTCAGGAAGGACTTCGCTGAGGGGAATTTCTTTGCGCGAGGTGTCTTCGGGACTTAGGTCGTTGAGGTAAGTTCCTACAAAGCCACCATATAGAGCTGCTGCCACATTGTCTGGGTGCCGTTCTGCCCTACTCATTAGTATGTTGACTTTTCCAGCAGGAAGTTTGAAATTTACCAATCATCAAGCAATAATCTAGCATTCGAGCCTTTGACAGACCCAACTTTCCCACTTCATTGCCCAGTACTACACCAGCTACAACAGCAGCTCCCGAGGAGCCCAGTCCTCTGCCCAATGGAATTGGATTTATGATGTGGACTTTTGTTTCGGAGGGAAAGGCTCGCTGGCCATGACATCGCAAGACGTATAGTGCGGTTCGCGTAATCAGGTTGCTGTCTGCACTCAATGGCACCTCATCGGCACCGTCGCCTTCATAGGTGATCTTGCAATTGAGAGGAGCTTCGGATTTGGTGTTGGTATCGATTGAAACCTGAATTTCGAGCCAGATAGAGAGCGCGAGGCCGATAACATCGAAGCCAGGGCCAATATTGGCTGAAGAGCATGGTACTTCTATAGTGGGATGTTAGTTGAGTGATCAATTGACACCGCCATAGAAGATATTCAGTACTTATTGTTATCATGGTTCTTCTGTTGAGTTTGGTATTGTTCTGGTGAGTCAATGGGAAAGGGATGCTCAAATTGAGGGGTTCTTTTTGGAGTCTAATTTTCAAACTGTCAGCCTTGTCTCCGCGGCGCTACCCCTCCGATAACCGGGACTCGAGACGCCGCTACAACTGGCTCGTTAACACACTAGCGTCGTGGTATTATCGAGGTCAGCCCAGCCCAGCGCAAATGACATGTGGGGGAAATTCCAAGGCCGAATGAATGTCAACAAAGATCTACACTTCAATCTACGCCATGGATCTTGAATCAATATATTCCTGAACTTCCTTTCTGTACAACATCTTTCGTGCCTCGACAGTATCTTCTTGTGTCCAATTTCGACATCAAGCAAATCTGCTCACTGGCAGCTACCAAGATGTCTCTCCCACCAGCTACCGTAAAGATCAAGAGAAAGGCGACGGACGACCCCGTGGAGTTTCTGCGTATGCTTCAAACTGCAATCTGCAGACAATTTACTGTTCTAACAAAGCTTTTAGGTATTCATGAGTCCGGTGGAAGCGGCAAAAGACAGCGACAAGACACTGGTTACATCTTCTCGAGACAATCTATCACGAACGATTCCACGGCAAGCCAGTCCTCCTCTCCTGCTCCGCGCAAAATCGCACAACTTCCTCAACCTACCAGCTCTAGCTTGCGACAAGCCGGCTCTGCTAGTATCTCCCAAAACGCAACTCAAACAGTCCCACCTACGAATGCAACCCCTTTCAGCAGCCTAAATTCGCAGCCTCGCCGTTTCCACATCTCCAGATCCGCCATCGCCTCGGGCAACACGAACGCTGATCCCAGCGGAAGTCGCAAACGCAAAGTCGAGCCTACAGTCTTCGTAGAGCGCCGAATCCGCCCAAAAAGCGCAGATGGAACTCCAGGAGGCTCTACAACTCCAGAGGAGTCGGGAGGTCAAAATGTAAAGATTCCAGAGGCAACCGGAATCCCAAAGGAAGATATTCAGACTCCAGAAGTCCGAAAGCAAAAGAAGCCTGGAAAAAGCTCGAGGATTACTACACCAGTTCGATCCGTCACTCCACCCAAATCATCTCCAGCGCCTCTTCGCAATGTCCTTCTGCCCAATGGTTCGATGATCCCATGGGATGTTACCTCCGACCAACTTGCGGCTGAGATGCAAGCTTACACCTTACAAGAAATTGGCAAAAGCATCGCAGCATCCGAAGCACCGAAACCTTCTCCTGTTTACAGTCGCATCAAGTCTCCGAGCAAGTTCAAGCCCAAGAAGCCAGCTTTACGTTACCTAGAGAGACATCCGGAGCATAAAATCGAGGCAAGCATGCAGGTAGACGAGGAAGAGTATATCGTTGAGGATATGGACGACGATTCCGAGTACATCATCGAAACCTATGTCCGTGTACCAGCCGAAGCTGTAGAGGGGGCAGAGGCAGCTCATAAGAATATCGGTCTCTTGGTCCTTGACTCCCAACCAGATATCGATGAGTTTTACCGGGAAGATGAAGAGAGCGAAGAGGAAGAGGATGATGAGGACGAAGACGAAAATGGTACGTCATCTTTACACGATCCTCAAGGCCAGTAACTAATACTGTTCACAGCGGAGAACCACTACACAGCCGATTACCCCGATGAAGAAGTAGACTCCGACGACGAATTCGACCGCAACGCCTACAACTACCGTAATCACAACGCTTCTGATCTCGAAGAGTTCGATGAGGACGACGCGACATTCAGCGATGATGACAGCGAGGCTACAAAATACCCTTGGCTGAACAAGCCATGGCTCAAGAAACCCACCGGTACTATCATGGATGATAGTGACTAAGGGTTAGATTTTCTAGGGGAAATATGAGGCGTGTATACTTGGTTTAATTCATGGTGCATACGGGATAGACCACAAGCTAGACATAAAACGGGCAGGAGTGGATACTGCATATATTGGAGCAAAACTCCCATAGAAGGCAAAAGCAATGCATAAAAACGGCGCTTCTGAATAGCACCCATCAAAGGAAATGAAAGTCCATCCATAGGGAAGCCTTTTGGTGCCACTGTCTGACAATGTGAAAATACTGCAAATGGGATCTTGACCAGAAGCAATTATCTCGCTTAAAAACAAAACAAGAGCGACTGAAGTTAGGAGACCAGCACTAATCCATCATGTCAAGTAGATGCCCAGAACCACAACTATGCACGACAGAGTGGCTTTTTTTTCTTTAGTGGCGGCAGGATTTACAAAAGCCAACGACTTCAACGTCCTGGGCTTGTTTACTCTTGTTCGGCTCGGCTATCTCTTCTCCTCTATGTACAATTTCCACATTTCACAGCTCATTCTTCTTCCTTCGCCTATTTAGCTCTCCTCTTCCCCAAAATAGCCTTCCCAACACTACTACTATTCGCCTTCCCAATCTCCCCTGTAATCCACTCCCCAACCTCACACAACCTCTCCAAATCCGCCCCCGTCTCCATGCCCAAACTCTCCAGGAAATACACTAAATCCTCCGTACTCACATTCCCCGTCGCCCCAGGACTATACGGACACCCCCCAAGCCCACCCACACTACTATCGAACCTCCTCACACCATGCTCCAGACTCACAGCCGTGTTGACCAGCGCCTGCCCATACGTGTCGTGGAAATGCATCGTGAGATCCTCGTTCCTGATCCCCGCCGCCGTCATCGCTCTCAGTAGTTCTGACGTCCTAGGCGCGGTTCCCATGCCTGTTGTGTCGCCGAGATCGATCTCATCGGCACCCATTTCCATCAGATCACACGCTATCTCTGCGACGCGCTGGGGATTTACGTCGTAGCCTTCGAATGGACAACCGAGGACTACGGAGATGTATGCGCGGACTCGTAGGCCAGCTGCTTTGGCGCCGGTGATTACTTCTTTGAAGCGTTGGAGGGAGGTGGCGATGTCGGTGTTGAGGTTCTTTTGCGTGAATGATTCTGTGGCGGCTGCGAAGACGGAGAGTTCGATGAAGGGAGGTGGGGAGTCGAGTGTTTTTGAAGATTGGGATTGCGGTTGGAATGGGGAGGGGGCTGATTCATCAGCTTCGTAGGGAGAATTTGGTGGTGTGAGGGATTGGTAGGAGGAGGGGTGGTTGCGGAGGATGGAGAGGGCGTTTGAGAGGCCGCGGGAATTGGGAGCGAGGAAGGAATAGGATATGGGATTTAGTGATGAAGGTGGTGTCTTGAGAAGGTATTCTAATATTTCATTTGAGTCTGCCATCTGTTTCACATCAGTCCTTGTTCTTTCCTTGGGCTGTGCAGAGGAAATTTGTTAGACAGACCTGCGGAACCCATTTCGGTGCTACAAAACTCCCAGCTTCGATGTCTGTCAGTCCAGTTTTTGCCAGTCGTTCTATAAGTTCAATCTTCGTCGTCAATGGTATTGTCTTTTTCTCGTTCTGTAGCCCATCCCTCGGTCCTACTTCTACCACTTTTACGAAGTTGTTGCGGTTGGTGGCATGATGTTGTGTCGAGGGATCTGTAGCAGTTGACATGCATCTCAGACATCGAAAGCGTAGACTGGCGTGAGCACGCCGCGATAAGGGACGTACAGCGAACATATTGCTTGAGATTGACTATTTTTCGATAGAGACTGTGAGTGTTGTTGTTTGCAGAGAGCGTATTGAGGAGGAGCTTCAAGTGCGGTTACTTGCGGAAGAAGTAGAATGCGGGGGGAGCTCGAGCTTGGACCATTTTCGAGATCGTCAGCCCACCAGTCAGCAGCTCCATGCTGTTGATTCTCAGCGTCTTTCAGGAAGGGGACAAGAAAACAAGAGAAAATTCCAAGTGAGATGACGATTGATATTACTGCCAATATTTGTCCATGTCTTCAGAATTCTATCATGGGAGAGTTACAAGTATTATTTCCAGCTTGGGAAATTCACATCCACTACTACAGAAACAAATATCATCTGGTATCTCTTGAAAAGCACTCCAGGCTCACACCGAAGAGGGCACTTCCATGAAAACCCCCCAGAGGAAGCCTCAGTATGGCACATTGAGACAAGACTGAAATAGTCCTTTCGTGTGTTAGCGTTTTTTGATCCCGAAAAACTATCAACCTTCAAAGGTGTCCTATTTACCCCTGTGGCTTGCTTTCGTGTCTTTCTAGTCTCTATTGACTTTGGCTCTTCTCTCGTGGGCTAGAATGAAGATAATGTTCAAAGCAAGGTAACTTCACAGCCAGAATTGAATTGACCACTTGCAAGAGTGCAATTCCAAGTGATATCCCCATCGAAGCCAAATGTTAAAAATCTTTCAAATGAAAAATAAATATGAAACACGTCTGAAATGAACCCGATGGGGCATCTCGAAAAGTGAATGTTTTACAGTTGCCTGGCGAGCCTCACAAGTGGCGCTAACCTAGACGCGAGTCCCCGAACATGCGCCACGAGCCAAACAGCTCAACCACGTAACGTCTACTCCGTAAAGGCAACCCCTACTATCCAAGCCCATACAAAAATCATTCAACCGCAACAAAACATTCGCAAGGACATACTCACGAACCTCGACTCGCATACAAACTCCATCTACAAATAAAACCGAGCAACAGACTTGCGCATAAAAGCCATACAGCTGTCCAGTTTGCGCTGCTAAGATAGCTCCGAGCTTACCTGTCCAACCCGAGTGTTGATTGAAGGAAAGAAATCAGACAAGATGACGATCGCCGAGGAGTTTGCTACGAGGAATTTCAGTAAGCTCGCTCGCAGGCATTCCCAGACTGTTTATCAATTATACTAATTGTGTTCTAGGTATCTACGGTCAATGGTAAGCTTCATCGTCCGATTTCTATTGAGGTGGCCTTATTCCAGACCGAATCGATTTGCGACTTCCACATCAACCGTTTGCCTCCCGGTGCACCGTGGAGAACATCTCTAGTACTCTGATGCGACAATGACTGCGGATGGGACATAGTTGGATGCAGACTTCTCTGTGTCTTGGGCGGGCGCTGCGGTCTTGAAACTGGATGGCTAACTCGGTATTCACGGCAGGACCGGAGTGATATGTATATTCCTGTGCTTTGCTCTGGGAATCTCACATCTCTTCCACGTCAGCATCATGATTCTCTTCGGAGCTCTGTGCCTGTAAGTCCTCCTTCCTGCTCTCACTCTCACGACTGCACTCTCTTCCGAAACCACCATGCTGACCCTACCTCCTCTTCAGCGCAAGTTCCTTCCTCATCATCTTCATCGAAATCCCCCTCCTCCTCCGCATCTGCCCTACATCCGCCAAATTCGACACCTTCATGCGCCGCTTCACCACTAACTACATGCGCGCCGGCATCTACCTCGCCATGGGCCTCGTGCAATGGCTTAGCATAATCAAGGAGGCTAGCAGTCTGATTGCTGCGGCTATCATGCTCACGATGGCTGCATCCTTCTACGCGCTGGCTGGTGTCAAGGGTCAGGGATTCGTGGGTAGCAAGACGCTTGGTGGGCAGGGTGTTGCTCAGATGATTATCTAGATGGGAAAAGCCTGTGGCTGTAACCCGAGCTGAGTGTTGTGATGGAGACGGAATTGAGTCGAATTGGCTGATGGAATGGGCGATGGGTCGGAAATGTTCACCACGAGTTAAGCTGCGGACGAAGTTTGAGTGAGGGAAAGCAATTGGGCTGATGGACGATTGATGGACGACGATGCAGCGAAGCGAGGGGCCTCTAGAAGAGGAACGAAAACCAGGTGTGAAGCATGTGGTATTAGGACATGGCGTTTTCCGGGTATCTTTTGATTATGATTTCTATTTGCTGCTGCCACTCCCTGTTGGGCGAGTTCCGCTGCTGAGGAAGACAGCTTGATAAGTTGGCTGGCATGGAGTTGAACCTTTCGCGCTGTTTTATTCTGTATGAATACTTCGACCTAGTTTGACTTGCCTTGTAAAGTGGAGTAGTCGATGCAGATCATGGGAAGTGATTATCATGTTTGGTTGTGACAACTCTCCAAACCCAAATCTGGGCTCCCTTTCATCGGACTAGTGTCCATTAGTAAGGTCTTGATTTATTCTGTCTGTTCTCTTATTCTCAATGTTTGTGCCTCTGGGTTTCAATGGACGTTGTGCCCGCGTCGCTCCTCAAGCCGCTATAGTTTTCCCTTTCGGTTAGAACTCTCATTGCTTCTTTTCACGACTACCCATTAGAATATGTGGTTGAGCCTACCACCTACATTCTCAGCTGGAAACGCTAAAGCAACATATCACTTGCTTGCCGAGACCGATCAAAACAAAGTTGCAAAAACACAAAAGTTATGAACAGAACCCGAAGTTTCCTGGGCGGTCTCAGTGGACACATACCCTCATCGTTCATATTTTTTGCAGGAAGCCCGTCCCGTTGCGTGTATATATATACTGTACTACTATTCACAGCGACTGCGACGTCATCGGCCTCCCCTCGTCCACCTCCTCAAACCCCCTCGATTCCGACCTCACATCACGACTCCACTCATCCCTCTCATCCGACATCTCCGAATCCTCTGACACCGAAGCGGGACCATCCAACGACGCTGAAGCCGACGATGAAGAAGGCGGCACAAACCTCTCCTCCGCCTCCGAAACCTCACTCGCCGAATCCTCAGACACAGACGCCCCCCTCCTAATCGCCGTTATAGGCGTCCTCGCCAACATCACAGCCGTCAACGGCGTCTCCTCGCCATCCCCGTCATCTCGCTCCGTAGTGCTGATCGTCCACTCCCACTTCCGCTTCTTCTCTCTCCGCTTGCGCTTCCTCGTCCCAGGCGTCTCGAGATCGCTCTCCGCCATTCGCCGCCTCATTTCTTCGAAGGGACCGGGCGTCTGCCCGCCGTCGCGCGTCTCGTCGCCTGTATACCCCATCGTTACATCCAGCGGTTCTAGCTCTGGCTTCTCAGCTGCTAGATCCGGATCTGTGGCTGAATAGGGCGAGTCTTCGGATAGTAAGTCGATGTGCGATTTTACGTATTTGTTTGTGGTGATGGTTTGTGTGAGGGGGTCATTGTAGCCTACTTTCTTGGAGGCGCGGTTTGCCAGGCGCATGGAGACGCGGCTGGGTGTTGCGGGTGTGATGGTGCTTCGGGGTGGGAGAGGGGAGTTGCGGAGGATGCTGTGGAGGCTTCGGGGGTGTGTGTAGGGTGCTGTTTGGCTGCCGACTGTCATGCGCCGGCGAGGGGTCCGAGGTGTGCTTGGGGAAGATGTGCTGGGGTTGTTGGCGGCAAAGGTAAATATTCGCGGGAGGGAGTGGTCGGAGCCGGCGGATTGGGGAGGTGTAAATGTGAATGAAGTTGCGGTGGGTTTGGGTTCGGTCTGGAGAGGTGGTTGCGTGCTTGTTGTTGGTGTTAAGCTGGGGTATGCTGAGCTGGGTGTATCTGGATATGTGATCGAGAAGGGACCTGGTGTCTGGGTCCGTTGTGAAGGGTGGACATATTCGCTGTCTCCGGGGAAGTTGCTCGTCTCAAGCCGTAATGATGTTCGTCTCGTGAACTTGGTATCGATAGATGTCGAGAGGGGTCTTGCTGTCCTAGGAGAAGCATTCTCGATAGCTACAGCGTATGCGTTTGAAAGTGTATTGAATGCTGTGGGTGAGGAGGGGTCGATATCTGCTTTCAAGGCAGTCGCTGACTTTCCTAGTGTTTGTGGTGTGGTCGGGGTTTTGATTTGAAGTGAAAGCCTAGGCCGTTTAGGAGGAGATGATGATGGTTGTGAGTTATTGGTATTAAGAGACATGGTAATTGTTGAGCAGGTTCTAACTGATGCAAGCATCATATATGGCCAAGATCCTGTGATCTGGCAAAGGTCCGATTTGATCCAATCCAGAAGTGTGCTAGACAGACACGATCGATCAGACTGGATGGGTAGCAGACTGATAATATGTGATTGATAGATTTGTTTGAGGAGCGCCGGAGGCTTCCTCTTCCGCTCAAGACTCTCGAACTCCTGGTGCGGTTGGTAGACCGGTTAGACCAGACGAGATGAGACGATCGTGAGATAGAGTCGCAAGGTGGTCTGTCTTTGCAACTTTGTGGAGAAGAGGACAAGGCAGAGACCTGAAGAAGGACTGTGCTGTGCGGGTAATAACACTCGTACTGTAATGGGAAAGGATAAAATCAAATAGGTAACGAGGGACGAGGTGATACCACACTTATGTATCAATGAAGCTTTTGATCGACGCTCACGAGTAGCCTTGTGGCACTGGTGGAGAGCGACCGAGAAAGCGAGAATGGGAAAAGAAATCGATCTAATGCAGGTGATGAGATGACAATGCGGCACGAAGAAAAACTTTAAGCGCGGTGTGACGGGGTATTTCTAGAAGCACGACAGGCCAGAAAACACTCCAGGGCAGCAGATGGGAGGCAGAAGTAGCCCACCAGGGTCCTGGCATCCCCGAGATATTTACGATCGTTGGTCGCGGTTGGTGGGGAGGCCCTTGAAGCGCTGGGGATTAGCAGTTCCATGCACACGCAGCCTTCAAAGTCACAGCATCCTCATAGGACAGTCCGTGTACGAAGTAGGTTTAGCAGCTACACATTGGGCGAAAGAGGCAAAGCTTCAAAGCCACAGCGGCTATAATTAGGCGTTACGCATCTTTGACTGGACCAGAACCTATTTCGGGCCCCCTGGCCAGGATCCAGTCCCCTGCGAATGATGCACGATGAGGCGGCACCCGTGCGGCAAAGACGGGGTCGAAGTTGGATGTGAACCCTGGACAGAAGTGGGAGGGCGACTATTTTTGACGCCGTAGTGTTGCTGTTGTGTTTTGTTGGGTGGAAACAGTGGCCGAATTTAGCGAGGCATCTATTCGTGATAGATGAACTTTCATCAACATGATCTAGATCCGGTATTGTAGTAAACAAGCAATAGAGCAAAGAAGACGAAGAGGAAGTTCAGTTAGTGACAGTCCGAATGCTGTGCAACGTTTTGGAAAATAATTCATACCCTCAGCCTAGATGGATATCAATAGAACAGAGTTCTTGATGCTGACGTGCTTCAAACCCGCCGCTGCTCTTGGAACAGCAGTTGACTTCATTCTAAGAACGACCATAATCCTTACTAAGGAGACTCGAGCAGTTCTGAGACCTCTTGAGGCCTCGAATGGCATTCCTCTAGCTGCGGATAATTTAATGGCATCATAAAACAATACTCTGCCTGGTACCTGGTTCGGCTCAGCTGAAAGTCAGGTGTATTCGTTCCGTTGCTTCGACTTTACGCCTTTCCTCCAGCCTTCAGCTGTGTTCGGATGCTGTGATTGGGGAATCCGATTATCGGGATCGCAATGCTCGAATCTCAATGGCCAGCCGTAAACGGACGACGTAAACGGGCCAGAGCCGCACATGTGTTGATCAGAGGAGAGGATTGCAGTCAGTCATACCACACTCAGATGAGATATCCAGGTATTGCTGATGGCCGACCGGGTTGTCATCGGGGTCTGGCCTCACCAGTGTGACCCCGCCATCGGGCTGCCAAGATCCCACATCAGTTCACAAGTCGGAGCAACAAATCTGATTACATGAGCGTATGGTGTGGTCGGCGACTCATGGGAAATGTCCTACAACGGCTATCTGACATGATGAAAGAGGAAAGTGGTAGCCTTGGAGGTGAAAGGTTTTGAACCCCGTGCTTTGACGTGCTTTGCTGGGCTGAAGGCAAAAAAGACAAAAGGGATTCAACTCGACCCCTCCATTGGAACCTGTGAACCCCGCCAACACATGGTGAAAGGCTTGTAGCGAATGAGAGTGAATGCTGCATTTCTATGCTAGGCGCTTTCCGGCATTAGCACCTAAAATGCAATCACGCAATCGCAAGGCTGTGGATGAACATTGCTTGGGGCTACTGTACTCTTCATAAGAGAGTAGTCCTCGGCCTTTATTAAGCTGAACCACGTCTCCATAACACCTTCAACTTAATCCTCACCTCTCCTCATCGTACCATTCCCAACTTTGTCAATCAACAAAGCTTCAAAACAAACTTCATAAACAAATACCTTCAAGATGGCTACTGATTCAAGAGCTGCTCCGTAAGTACTCAATGATCTCACGACCTTTTTTACCCCGCCATCGAATGATTGGAAATCACCTTTTGCCCCTCAATTGCTCTTGGCTATGGCCACGATACAGATTTCAGGCTTCATTTGTGTATTAGGAGCTTCATGTTACTTTGAACAGCTGCAAAGTCAAGCATTGCATATTTGGGAGAAAGAGTTGTTCAAGACACCTTTTCGCTCTGCCCTTGCAGCACAATGTTCTCTGTACACCACTGACTTCACCACCAGTCTCCGCCTGGGTTCCATTGCCCCCAACTTCCAAGCCGAGACCACTCAAGGCCCAATCGACTTCCATGAGTTCATCGGCGACAAGTGGGTAGTACTCTTCTCCCACCCCGAGGACTACACACCCGTCTGCACCACCGAACTCGGTGCCTTCGCAAAGCTCGAGCCAGAGTTCACCAAGCGCGGCGTCAAGTTGATCGGTCTCTCTGCCAACACCGTCGACTCGCACGGAGGATGGATCAAGGATATCGATGAGATCTCCGGTAGCAAGTTGAGCTTCCCAATCATTGGTGATAAGCAACGCCAGGTCGCATACCTCTATGACATGTAAGCAGCCTCCATTTTGCAATACCCGATACCCTATCACATATCGATTTCAGACAAACCCAAACACAAAATTCGAGAGACCAAAATTGATATATAATTCATAGGCTTGACCACCAAGATACCACCAACGTCGACTCCAAGGGCATCGCATTCACCATCCGCTCCGTCTTCATCATCGACCCAAAGAAGACCATCCGCCTCATCCTCTCCTACCCCGCCTCCACCGGCCGCAACACCGCCGAGGTCCTCCGCGTCGTCGACTCCCTCCAGACCGGCGACAAGCACCGCATCACCACCCCCATCAACTGGATCCCAGGAGACGACGTTATCGTCCACCCCAGCGTCAAGAACGAGGAGGCCAAGACCCTCTTCCCTGATTTCCGTATCGTCAAGCCATATCTCAGATTCACTCCTCTTCCAAAGGAGAAGACTTCTGCTGCTTAGATGGCTGGTGTGGTTTAGATTGTGAAGGGAGGATGGGAATCAGATTGGTGCTTTTACAACCGGGGAGAATAACTTGCGATTTTTCAGCGGCATGGTATTCAATGATTGACTGGTTGATGTGGGAGGGAGGAAATTCCTCGGATACCCGAAATAAATAGACAAAAATTGAAAACAAAATTCACACTACAATTCAGTGCTGTCAACCCTCTGCTTCAGTGAACTATGGCGCCCTTTCCCCCGCTAGGATCAACTCGCTTAAACCGCAAGTCAAGCCTAGAACTGAACATAATCACCCTTTCAAAAAGTCCAACGATCGAGCGACTTAACACCACTGAATCAGGTGGTGTTGTACTGGCCATTAATTCAGTATTGTCTAATGTTTTATAGGATGGCCATTCTCCAGACTGTGGTATCCGAGCTGACACCGAACTTTGGCCGAGTGAGCCATAACAGAGCTGAAGATGCTGGCGAAGAGCAAAGCTTGACAGAGGTGCGGGGAAGCACGACAGCTTTCTGTCTATGGGAGAGACCTGTCGACGGTACAGAAAGGTTAGATATGGACTGAGAGGGGCTAATAATTGCTTAGGACGCCATGTTTTCCATGACTCTCTGTGTAGATAGCCGACTCTGATCAAGGAGATCAACAACAGATCACTTGGTGAGATAGCAAGTTCGTAGTCGTACATCCTGCTCACAAAGCCCCGGGCTGGATTGAGAACTGGGAGACATCTACATACAGTTTCACCATTGACTTACTGTACAAATGGTTACATTTGAGGTATTGCGAATGTCCTTCACACATTCCATGATACAGAGGTGCTGAATGTGACCTCTCTTCTTTTTCTTTTCTTCTTTAATGCTCCGCAACAAACCCACCTTTTTCTAACCCTCCCCATCATGAAGTCCCATTCGTAACCTTCTTCACCAACTTCCCCTCCGTCCTCTCCACATAAACCACCAAATCCTCAATCGTACAAACCCTCAACCCCCACCTCTTCCCAAACGCCAAACACCCATCCCTCCTCATCATCTCAGGCTCCCTCCTCCACGCCCTCCCCTCAACCTCCTCCCCATCCTCCACCAACTCACAGATGGTACCAACCGGCCTCTTCCCCGCCAACCTACAAAACTCCACCGCGGCCTCTGTATGTCCCGTCCTCTCCCTAACACCCCCCTCCCTCGCCCTTAGCGGAAACACATGACCCGGCCTCCTAAAACTCTCTCTCGTAGCCTCCGCGCTCGCCAGAGTCCTACACGTCAGCGCCCGGTCATGCGCGCTGATCCCCGTCGTCGTGAGCGGGCTCTTGGTGTCCACGGACACGGTATACGCCGTGCGATTCGGGTCTTCGCTTTCGCTGGCTGGGACCATTTGAGGCAGGTCGAGGTGCTGCGTTAGAGAGGGGGGCATGGGCGCGCAGATTAGACCTGAGGTGTAGCGGATCATGAAGGCCATTTTTTCGGGGGTGACGTCTTCGGCGGCGATGATTAGGTCGCCTTCGTTTTCGCGGGAGAGGTCGTCGAGGACGACTATGAATTCGCCGTTTTCTGTTTGGAGGGAGGAAGTGAGTCAGTGGTGTGGTGGGAAGATTGAGATGGAGTTGGATTTGAGAGAAGTGGAATTGAGAGCCGGATGCTAGGGATGTGCGGGGGAGGAGTCAATGGACGTACTGTAGGCTTCAATAGTATCTTCTATACTATCGAACTGCTGTGCGATTTCTGAGGAAGGCATTGTTGCTGGATTGTGTTCTTGATTCGAATGTTGATCGCCTGTCCCGTTTAGAAAAGTTGACTGACAGTAAGGTACGGAAGAGTACCCCGCTCAAAACGTGCGAATGCGAATGCGGGGCGAGAACGAAGTCGTGCTTGCAGGGTAGGTATAAGTAGACTGGTATCTTTCAAGGGGCAGAGATGCGAAAAGTCAAATCATACAGAAAATGCGAATCGTGCAGTACTGTACTGGATGTATATTGAGAGGAGAGAGAAAGTAAAGAGAAAATATGTCCCGAGGAATGGGATGCTCTAGCATCAGATGGGTGCGGTTGCCGGCGGGCATGCATACGCTTACATGATGATCGATTTACAGGGTCTCGCGCATGCCGGCTTTGGTGCGAAATGGTGCAGCCGAGGCCTGGACTTTGGGCTACAAGGGTCCGCCCGGGCTTTGCTTACGGCAGCTTGGTTGGTTTGATTGTCAGCGTGACTCGATGGTTTGATGACGCTGATGAAGCCCGGGACCGGGAGGTTTATTTCACTTTACCTTTATTCATTTCATTTTGAAAGTCGATCATGTACTTAGGACGACGAAAAAGGTAGAAGCAGGGTCAATTTGAGCAGGACTAATCTCTAGGCACGGAGTGAGCTAACGATGACCTGCCTTCTAGGTTTCGAATTGTTTACTTTAGCCGAGATCCAAGGCTCAAAATGCTCAACATCTGGGAAATCACCTGTCTTCATAGCTTCCAAACCTTTGCAAAAGACTGGCATTTACCATATAAGTCAAATCGCCCTTAAAGATAGCATAATTTACTAGAGCAGTAAGTGGAAGTGGAAGCTGATAATGGCCTCAGCACGAGATGATGCTTGCTGTGCTGCCTCGAAGAAACTGAAGCAATTTGCAATACCTGACTTCGCCAATCGTAGCATCATGGAGAGTAGGAAATCATGTCTCCCGTTCTCTAATTATAGCATAACGAAGATAGTGTAACACTTACCATAATACGTCTGTTGGCATAGCATGGAAGGTTGGGGAAGTGGGGAATCGAAGCGCCATACCCCAACATTACCCCAAGTCAGTTGGCCCTTGGAAATAACCGCAAGAAAGCCAGTAAATATGGCCTGAGCAGCCATGTACTTTTCTCACTTATCTTCCTGGTCGAGATACTCATACTCACAGTCCTCTGGTCAACAAAATGTCTCGAAAGCCAATTCCGCAGGGTCTGGAGTCATGTCGGAAGGACAGCGAGCATTATGAGATGATGCGAAGGCGATTTCACAACAGCTATGTCCCAGATCGATATCCTGCCGAGATTGTAATCCCTTCATCTGCCGGAGATGTCGCTGCAGCAATGAAGAGGGCTTCGAAAGAAGGTGTAAAAGTTGGCGTGCGTTCCGGTGGACATCAATGGGCTGCTTCCGGTCTGCTCCAGGATGGCATTCTCTTGGACATGCAAAACGTCAATCATGAAGTCATCTATGATGCGAGCACGGAGACAGTCACGTTTGGTCCTAGCTGCAATGGTTTTGAGATGTCCAAAGCGATGCTTGATGTTGGTCGATTCTTTCCCCATGGACATACTGGTTCTGTATCACTTGGTGGATTTCTAGCTGCCGGTGGTCAAGGTTGGTTTTTTCGTGGCTGGGGTCTGACTTGCGAAACCTGGATTCTTCAGATCGAAGTGGTAACTGCAAATGGAGATATTCTGATCTGTAATAAGGATGAGAATTCAGACCTCTTCTGGGCAGCACGGGGAAGTGGCCAGGGCTTCTTTGCGGTGGTAACGAAATACTGGGGCCGAACCATTCCTGCTCGTCAATTATATCAGTCCAGACTCGTCTTCAATGCGTCAGAACGGTACGAGGAGATTATGGACTTTCTGTTTCAGGCCAACGATGAGACACCAAAGGAGGGAACGGACACAGCATTGATATCCTTCTATTACGAGAAGTACGCTCCTTCGGATACGGAAGATATCAAAGATCGTTCTCAATTCGCCATTGCGTTGGTTACCATTGCATATACTGACAGTATCGAGTCAGCCCGGGAACTACTCGGCGCATATCGTGAGGCTCGGGTGCCAGAAGGTCTGAAGAAGTACCTTGCGGCAGCAGAAGGGGCGCAGCACACGACATGGGCAGAGCTTTTCAAAGAACAAGAGGGTATGGTTCCGTTTGATAACGGGGAGAGGTGGCAATGTGGTAGTATCTTGACAGATCCCGACGGAACTCGAGCCGAAGTGAGTTAACAAATCTCTTCAGTCTCAGGTGACATGTTCTATAACTTTCTGCTGACAAGAAATCCTTCGTGATGCAGATTATCAAGGCCATCAAGCCAGCTATGGTTGACTTGCCCACCCGGCATTCAGTCGGCTGTATCTCGTTTGCCGATTTGAAGCCAGACGAGAGGCACGAAGCTGCCAGTCTCCAACAGCAATACTACGTTGCGAGTATGGTCTGTTGGAAAGATTCTCGAGAAGATGACAGAATGCACCAATGGCTGGCACAGGTGAATGAATCAATGAAGCATGCTGCTCTTGGTGTATATGTTGCGGACTTTAACCAAAAGTTCGCTGTAAAGAAGGTATCTTGTTACATCTGCAATAGAGGAAGAGAAACGGTGGTTGACCATCTACTATTAGGTACTCTCCGACACTGCGTTTGCAAGATATACTCTATTGCGTCAGAAATGGGACCCCAAGTCCCTCTTTCAGGGATTCAAGGGTCTAAATCATTATTCTGGTGACGAGCCGGAGGTGGCCAGGAACGGTTTGCAGCTGTAGATATCTAAAGTAAGAATAGTCTATTGTGCTTGGTATAAGTTACTTATATGACGAGACATAACCAGATTTCGAAAGCAGAAGTATGCTTTAATTTCTTCTCCAGCTGCTCAGTAGTTTGGTGAAAGGACGCGGGGCTAGTTGAGTGGTCACAGGCTCGTTCAAGTTTACCAATCTCAGTCCAACCCACCTCCAGCAGCCTCAACCGATGGCAGCGGGATTCTTGCACACCTGCAAGATGACTAAAATTGATAGAAATTCCAAAATTGAATAATATCTCAACAGCCGAGGCATCATACTCAAGGTAGTCAGTCACGAGTTAAAATCATGCAGCTGGTCAAACCATCCTTGCGTTTTGTTGCAAGTCGTCACGGCACAGTGCATCATCGCGGCGGGTTCTTGCAGCTTCTGACATGCTGCATGAGAATGTCTATCCTCTGACCGTTTCTCCAAGTGACTCAAGTACCCGCACAGTTTGCGATTTCTTACTTCCAGAATGTATGAATCGCATAATTTTGAAGAGAAGAGTCTTGCGCTTCAATCACCGCCTAGAGCAACGTCCTCGCTTAACCAAAATCAACAAACCAACCATCACTCAAAAATTATCCAAAATTCATAAAAACAAAAAGCAAACTCGGAAGACAGTCCTTTTCAGAACTGCCTTCTTAAAACCCATTTTGCAGGGTTTTATAGATTCGATCGATCGGTTTTTTGCGTTCCGCCGGAAGCAAGTGTCTATTTCCTGTTAGCTTGCTAGTTGGTGATTTTGTCGCTTGTTGTGTTTTGGCGTATGTTGTCGTGTGCCTTTCGGCGAGGGAAATTTGATTATTTGGATACATATAAATGGTAAAGTTTTGGCCTAAGTTGGATCTGAGAGGGGATGTTTGGTGCTGGTTGAAGGTGATGAATTGACGTTCGCTTCAGGGGAATATGAGAGCAACAGGTTTTTGTGAATGGAGTTCACGCATTAACGATACTTCGAATTCACTCCGCTTATATGATAATATCTTTCCATTTCTGTGATACTTCATGACAGTGATGACTTGAAGACTGCCGTCATGTCATAGAATAACATAGCATTTCAAGAACAAGTCAGCGAGCTTCAAAGCAATCAGCGCCTTCTTGAAGACTAGAAGACTTCTGAGCACAAAACTCCGAAAGGTCTGCTCCATGAAGCTATATGTGTTGTAGCTGTGGCATAATTGCACCGAAAGCAAAACGTGTACATCACTATATGATCCGAAGTCACCTGCAGATATTTGCGAAGCGTCGAAACCCACTTGCTTGTAGAATGAGACACTGTAAACCTGGTTGCGAGCTACACTGACTACATTACATCTTCTACTCCTAAGAAGAGATATATGGCGCGTTAGAGATGCGGGGAAGAGCCAAAGTGGCGTTCGATTCACTCTGTGCAAGAGACCGAATTGCACAAGGGCAGATTTCTTGTTCTTGAGGCAAAGCTTCTAAGAGTTTGAAGGAAATACGAAGACGTAAATTTACACGACCCCATGGGTTGTTGCATGAAACGGTTTCATTTTCCGACTTTTCCTGAATGTCTCCGGCATCATCAAGTTTGCCCCCCGAACTCCTGGTATACAAGTCTATCCCATCAAATCATAACTAGACTCAAGTCGTCAACGTTCCCTTCGTACTAGGAACCTCACCCTCTCGTCCAGCAACCTTCGTCGTCGCAGCCCTGACCGCTAATGCCAGTGCCTTAAACGCGCTCTCCGCCCTATGATGATCATTCTCTCCACGTATACAATCAACGTGCAGCGTCACTCTCGCATTCTGCGCAAAGCTCTGCATACAATGTGGGATCATCTCGCAGCTCAAATCGCCAATCTTCTCACGCTTGAGACCCAGCTCGATGACGGCGTATGGGCGATTGGAGAGGTCGACTACTGCGCGGGAGAGGGCTTCATCGAGGGGGGCGTAGGCGGATCCGAAGCGTGCGAGGCCTGTCGGTGCACCGAGGGCATCTTTGAACGCGCTACCAAGAGCGAGACAGACGTCTTCTGCTGTGTGATGATCATCGACTGGGAAGTAAACCGTCAGTGTAGTTCTTTGTCAACCAGAGAAGTGGCGTACTGTGAAGATCCCCTTTGCAATTGAGTGCCAAACTCCAGCCTGCATGCTTTGCCAGTGCATGAAGCATATGGTCCAGGAATCCAATACCGGTATTTATCGCTATTGTCTGGCTTTTAGAAGCTTGCGTGGCGTGGCCATTTTCTCCATTCAGTGACTTAGTGAGTCTACTATCTGTGTTTGAGGGGAAATCTCCGCCGTCAATGTTGATTGCAAGCACGATACTAGTCTCGTTGGTGTCGCGCGCAAGAGCGGCTGAACGAATTCTCGTATCGGATTTAGAAGTCATGGTTACTTATTGCAGTAATTGGGTAGTGAGAGTCAGGAGCCAAGCTGGACAAATTTATTGACATCGAACGGAAGTCATTACCCCACATCCACACTAGCGGCCGCATCCCAAAATTTATCTCTGATGCCCGAGCTATCTTTTATCGCATCCAGCCCCTCGAGTTTCGATTTCTCTTCATTGCGAAGTCAACTCCAAATTACATCACACAATGGCGCCCTCACGCACATCGACGGTAAAATCCAAACATGCGACCAATAAGTCGGGAATTCGGAATAGCAAAACAGCCAACAAGCCACAAGGCGATGGCGTCTCGAAAAGCAAGAAACCGAAGAGCAAAGGCCCACCTCCCAAACCACAGAAGAGTGCTGGGAATCTGGCGACGCTAAAGAAGAAGAGGAGAGTGTACACGGAGAAGGAATTGGGGATCCCAGCGCTGAATATGATCACACCCGTGGGCGTTGAGAAGCCGAAGGGCAAGAAGAAGGGGAAGGTTTTCGTGGACGACAGGGTATGCATTCTTTGGTTGGACCTGGGCAAGGAAGCGAAGAAAAAAACTTACTGACTCTACAAAAGGAGAGTATGATGACAATTCTGGCAATGGTCAATGCGGATAAGGATGGCCAGATTGAGAGCAAGATGATGAAGGCTAGACAGATGGAGGAGATCCGCGAGGCGAGGAAAGCAGAGGCGGACAAGAGGCAAGAGATGAGAAAAGCAAAGCTGGATGAGACGAAAGAGGGCATGAGGAAGAAGAGGAAGAGGCCTGCTGGGGATGACGGCGACAAGATCACCAACGAGGCGGCCACCGGAACGAAACCACTGAAGTTGAAGAAGAAGACAGTTTCTTTCGCTTGATTCTGCGGAATAGCTTGTGCTTACTTGCTTACTTGCATCTTGGACGGCGTTTATGGCTGGAGCATTGGGGTCGGTGCTTGTGCGGTTTGGTCGGGTAACATAAAAGTCACGATACCATGGGATGAATGTAATTTTTCCAGACAAATGCTTTACATTATCGGGTGTGTTATCTAGGCTATTGCTCGGCTGACAAGCTTTCCTTACTTGCATCTGACAGCTGTTCTGCAAATGAAGAGCCTTGCTAGTAGAACCCTCAACGGGCATAGGTCTTCACTGACTTAGAGTTGGACTTCTATTAGATGTATATTTCTCCTGCAAAATCTTGCTCACATCTCTGGGTAACAGTCATAGTTGGAAGCCATTTGATTCACTAGCTGGTCAAGTATCCGACAAAACAGTATGAAGACGTCAATAAAACAAGATAGCCATGCAAAGAGAGCATGCCATATATAAATAATGAAAGGGTATCTACAATATGCCCGCTCAAAGTGTCTATAAGATGACTGAATAATCCCCCAGCACTTGGTGGATCACAAGTCTTTCTACAATATACTACATCAGAATAATCTTTCTGAGACTGCGGATCAGCTTCCCACATCTGTTCTTCGTCCTGTCGGGTCTGAACTTTGTCTCAATATCACCTCGCCTGCCAGAACTAGGTAATCAACCTGTTCATCTCCGCTATTGTTGTCGTCCTGAAATGGAAAGCATAAACGAGGCCAGCGTATTTGGGGGTTTCCTGCCTGGCTTCCTGTCTGGGGGGTACAAATCCAGCTGATCCGCTCTCAAGCGCGTCGTGAGAACCTCGTGGTTCTTCCCTGAGCTTCTGATGTCTCGAGCACCAAGTTGGGGCCTTTCAATCATCCGAACTGAGATGTTCGGATTCCATCGCAAGCTGGCTGTCCAGATCATCTCGGAATCAATGCTTCGGAAGTTATCCCTGGCTCAACCTCCTCAGTTCCACTTCCACCTTCCCAGCAGCCCCCTCAATCCTCCCTCTCTCAACCATACTCATCTTCCTCAACACATAATCCGCCACATCCCTCTTATCCCTACTCTCAGGCCTTCCAATTCCCACCCCAATCCTCATATAATCTTTCCCTCCAAGCGACTCCCCAATACTCTTCAGTCCATTGTGCCCCTTCGCGCTCGCCGTCCCAGGCCTGACCTTCACCTGCCCGAGGGCAATCTCCAACTCATCGTGTACGACTACCAGCCTAGTATCCTCTCCTCGAGATTCTTTCTGAAAATGACGCCATGCAGAAGCGACACCTGGGCCGGAGACGTTCATGAGCGATGTGGATTGCCAGAGCGTGAAGTCTGACCCGATTGATACGAGACCATTGGGGTAGATACGAGACTTCTGAAAAGAAGGGTAGGAGAGAGAGGAAGCGAGGGCGGACAGGACGGTATGACCTGCGGAGTGCAGGGTATTGAGGTAGGCACCTGGATTTCCGATTGAGCAAACCAAGAGGCGGATCGGAGTTGCCATTGAGAGGAGTTGGGGAATGTGTATTGACGGTGCTAGGGAATCGGAATCATTTTCTGTGTCAGAAGATGTGAGGGTCTGGGCGAAATCTTGTGAGAGGCGGAGTTGTCGTCTTTGTTTGCGTGTGAGGTTCTGGTTTTGATCTGGAGAGCTCGGCTGAGACATTTTTGGCGGATCCCTGTGCTGATCGACAGGGCAAGCAGCAAGGCTGAAATTTATGTCGATTCTCGAAATGAATTCTGCAAATGAGGGACAATTGCTTCTTAAATATTAAACAGGATGATTTAGAACCAGAAGTTGAAAGCAAATTCAATACAATCCAGGAAGCAAGATTTTCTCTTCGGTATATGCACTATTACCCTTCTTCACATCTCTATGACTCTGCTTTGTCAGTTGGGTTTTGGACTGCCCGGAGGAGTCATTCGCCACCAAAATTGGAACAGCGGCCTGTGGCTGCGCCTATTCTGACCTCTGACATAATTATGATGACTCTTTGCATCGCACTTCAACAAGACAGATGTGTAGCGAAGTGAGGCTGGAAAATTGTTGCATGAAGAGAACAATGCCTCGTTTATCAAGGCTTCAATGCAATGAGAATGGACTCAATTGTATGTTACTATTTTTCCTTATCCCCAAAAACGCCTCAGTCGGTAGGTTTATCCGTCTACCCAATGTAAAAGGTATTCCCAAATGCAACAATACAATCCGCCAAAAGACAGAACAAAAATCCTCAAATACTATCAAGCGATAGCATCCAGCCACTTCTTACCCGTCAATTTCTCAAATGCCTCCCGATACTTCTCGGCAGTCTTCGCAACCACATCCTCTGGCATGGCAACGCCTTGCTTCCCCTTTAATCCATTGCTAGTAAGCCAGTCTCGAAGGTATTGCTTGTCATAGCTGTCTTGTTCACGGCCAATCTCATACTTATCCGCAGGCCAGAATCGACTTGAGTCGGGAGTTAGGACCTCGTCGACGAGAACGATCTCATCCGTCTCCTCATCCAAGCCAAATTCGAACTTGGTGTCTGCAATAATAATACCCCTTGTGATAGCATAGTCTCGGGCAGCTGTGTATAGCTTGAGGGCAAGCTCTTCGATTCTCTTCGCGTACTTCTCGCCGACTATCTCAGCAGCTTGAGCTGGGGAGATGTTCTCGTCATTTTGTCCTGCCTCAGCCTTTGTACTCGGGGTATAAATAGCACCTTGTGGGAAAGCCTCCGCATTTTTCAGACCGGCAGCGATTGGGATTGTATGTACAGTACCGGTACGTTGATATTCCTTCCAGGCACTGCCGGTGATGTAGCCTCGAACAATTGCTTCAATTGGGAAGATCTTGAGTCGACGAACCTGCATGGAGCGGTTCTTCAGAAGAGCGCGTTCGGCTTCCGGGATAGAGGACGGTAGGTCCAGAGTTATAAAATGAGTTCGCAGGTCGGGAATTACTGTGGAAAGAAGGTGGAACCAGTGGGTGGAGAGGAGGTTGAGGAGAGGTCCCTTTGAAGGAATGCCCTGAGTATTTTGTTAGATGGATTTACCCAATTGATCGAGAGGAGACACACATTCTGCATGATGACATCGTAAGCGGAGACACGATCTGATGCGACAAACAAGAGAGTTTTCGAGTCGACCTCGAATAAGTCTCGAACCTTACCCTCTGCAATCTTGGGGAGAGCAGTGAGGGTGGTTGAAGTGAGGACACGGACTTCGGCCATTGTGTATTGACAGAGTATTTGGTTTCGAAGATATGAAAAGGCTGATCGGATTCAAATTGGCCCTGCGGCAAAAAAGTTGTTTCTTTCGAAAGTTGTGAGGGTAGAAAATGAGGAACTTTGGAAAATTTAACCCCGCCAAAGAAAAACATATCAGAGTGAATCGCGCGACCTCGGAGGGGTCGAGGCTGCGGCTTGGCAGCCACGACCTGGAAAGGCTACGATAAACCTACGACACGTGACCAATACTAGATTCTTTCGCAATCGGCTGGCCCATCAACTGGCATAAATACCACAACGTTTCTTCGACTTCCCCTCACGCATATTAGAGCGCCTACCCTTCCTGTATGGTTTTACGAGTAGTTTTCAGCCGATGATCTACGGGCTTCGCGTTCACGAATCCTGATATTATTTGTGTCCGCCATACTTGGGAGTCATCCACGCACGCCACACCGCAACCATGCCTCCTGTACGCTTCCCTACCCCTCAATGAAGCACTGCCATCTAACATATGTTACAGATCGGAGATCTTCTGGCCCAGATCACTGGAGAGCCAAGTCCTACCCAATCGACACACCCATCTTTCCCACCTAAGCGCAAAGCCGACGACCAGATCAGGAAGCCAGTTGACAAGATACAGAGGACACAAGTACCTTCGACTGCTTCACCACGCCCCACAGCGCAGACAAATCGGCCTACAGCTGTGGATACTTCTATGGCAAAGATGAAGCTGGCTCAGAATCCCCCAAAACAACCTCTCTCTCGTCCCTCGACTTCAACCACCTCCTTCAAAAATGGACAGCCCACACCTCCTCCAACAAACGATGCTCCAAAGGCACCACCAAAGAAGGGTTCATTTGCAGAGATCATGGCTAGAGGAAAAGCGGCACAGTCAACTTTAGGTCAGGTTGGAAAGATTCAGCATAAACGGATCGAGAAGCAACCAAGCAAGCGTGAGAGGGAGGATATGAAGGCACAGAAGGCATCAAAACTTCAGAAGAACCTGGCACCAGATAGCAAATTCAGCAAGATGGGCCAGAACCCGGTTCGGAATGGGCAAAGTACTGGGCGAGATGGTGGAAAGGCCCGTGCGGAACCAGTTCCTGAGAAGAAGGTGAAGAAGGCAGCTTTGGCCACGACTGGATATACCGGAACATCGAGACCAAAGCCTGGTGGAGCATCCTCGAGACCTTCAGCATCTTCCACCTCCTCACGATACGACAGAGGTCCTGACCGGGACAGACACCGTGGAGATAGATATGGTGCGCGCTATGCCTACGCGAGTGAAGAGGAAGATGAGGAGGATGAGGAAGAAGATGAGCCAGATTACGAGTCAGACCTTTCTGATATGGAAGCCGCCGCATTCGAAGTCGACGAGGAAGAGGAAGAAGCTGCAAAGATCGCTCGTCGTGAAGATGCACTTGCCCTAGCCGAGGAGAACAGACTCAAGCGTGAGAAGGAGGAGAAGCGGAGACGTTTGGCTGCTATGGCGAAGTCTCGACGCTGAGTTCGCAAGGATGGTTGAGCGGTAGTATGGGCTGTTGGGTTATGTTGGTCTGGACAACGGTACTGCTTTCAGTGGATATTTGCATTTGCCAGGTGGCAGGAACGGAAGGCATCGTCTGTTTAGCGGGATGGCGTTATGGTCGAGAAGCATTGCACAACGGCGTTCACTCCCTTACGAATACTAGTGTGTATACCAGATTCATGTTAAATGTCCCAAGTCGCAGACCTGGAGCGCTGTGTATTGGTTCATATGAATTCTTCGTCGTAATTTCCCTCCCCGCAGTTCAGTTCTTTGCTATCGCAACTTCTGGATATAAGCAGCTTGCTTCGATACAATTCTCAAGAAGCAATCAAACACATACCTAAATGATATGTAATGTGAACAAAGCACGAGTAGCTGTCACTTTTACTATTTCAAATGTACGCTAAGGTAGCCTACCCGCAATGAAGCGATCAAATAATCCCTGTCGTCAAGGTTGGAACAGACCAAAAATATTTCGAGCCTCAATGACGGCACTTTCAGCAGCCAATCCTCAGACCTTTCTTATCAACGCCGTGGAAATTCTTCCTGGGCCAACGACTCACTGGCTCCATCACCGCGGATTATAGCGCTGCTCGCTCGTCGGCGAGCCGCGAAAGTCACCACAATGGCGCTCGTTGAAGTTCCCCAAACAACAGCCTACCCTCCCCTCGAAGAAAAGAAGCCCCTACAAGACCCGCCCGCCGTAGCTATAACGCCCTGCGACCCATGGCCCCGGCCGTATTTTCTCGAGAACGGGTTACGGAGAGTCGCGCCATATCATTTCACCTACAATACATACTGCAAGGAGAGATGGCGAGGGCGGGAGCTGCTTGATATATTCTCCAGCGAGTTTAGAGATAGACCCTTGGAGTACTATGTAAGCCTGGCAGACTGTATCATTACTTAGTTTCTAACAGAATTAGAAAGATGCCATAGAGCGCGGAGCTGTGACTGTCAACGGCAAGCCTGTACCTACAACACAACATATTGTAAAGAATGGAGATGTCATATCGCACACGCTGCACCGACATGAACCTCCTGTTACCGCACTTCCGATTTCGGTTCTGCACGAAGATGAAGACATGATCGTCATCAACAAACCCTCTGGAGTTCCAGTACATCCTGCTGGGCGGTACAATTACAATTCCGTGGTGGAAATAATGCGGGCAGAGCGAGGGCATGCGTGGAATCCACTGCCATGTAACAGACTTGACCGGCTGACAAGCGGTGTTATGTTCATTGCGAAGCATCCCAAAGCTGCCGAGGATCTAAGCCAACAAATCACACAGAGAACAGTCAGGAAGGAATATATCGCCCGAGTAAAGGGAGAATTTCCAGACGGCGAAGTCATCTGTGACATGCCCATCCTGCAGATATCCCCCAAACTAGGTCTCAACCGGGTACGAGCAAACGGAAAGTCAGCCCGTACCGTCTTCAAGAAGCTCGCATACTATCCACCGACAGCCGATCCCGAGTCCGGAAAGTCTGAAGGACAAGAAGGCTACTCGGTCGTTAGATGTCTTCCCGTCACAGGACGAACGCACCAACTGCGAGTACATCTCCAATTCCTAGGCCATCCAATCGCGAATGATCCAATCTACTGCAACAGGCGCGTCTGGGGCTCAAACCTAGGGGCCAACGACGCAGACGCATCTCAAGACACAGATGAAGATATCATCACGCGGCTGTCACGCATGGGCAAGTCAGAAGTCGCTGACGCAGTAGCGTATCACGACGAGATGGTCGATGAATACAACAAGAAGAAAGCCGAGAAGATGTCCGGAGAACTCTGCGATGTCTGCCAGACGCCGCTGTACACCGACCCTGGGGAGCAGGAGCTCTCGCTTTGGTTGCATAGTCTTCGATATGAAGATTCCGGCGGGGCGTGGAGCTATCTTAGTCCTCTGCCTGCGTGGGCTCTTCCACCTGCGGGCTTTGAGGGACCGACGGAAGTCGGAGGAATGGAGGAGTTGGTGGAAGCGGTGAAAGATGAGAATCCGGAGATTGCGTAGCCCTACTTGGTTGTGCATCTGGTAGTCCAAAAATAAATAAAAAAAACATTTCTCTGCAATTTTGAAGTCCAATGAAAGCGGAGTCCTTTGGGCTGGGAACGTACCGGGAATATTGATGCACGACTATTTTTACGTGCACGACTTCGAAACGAATGCAGATTTTGATTGGTCGTTAGATTGCTGTTGGTTTTCTGCTTTCTATTTCGATCTTCTGCAAGGCAGAGGCACATTCACGGTCAGCATCTTTTACATGCAGTCAATTCTTGCCTGCCGTACCGGTTGACAAGAATGCTGCAGATAGGACTGCGAACTTGGTTGACTGCCATAGTATATTTGGCCAGCCTTTAGTTGATCCAAAGTGATATCTACGACTGTCACATCAGAATTACGTATTAAAACCTGATATCTCATGCAGGTGAGACACGTATCTGCACCAAAGACCCTTACTTCGAAAAGCAAAACTCGCGAATGAAAACAAAGTCCCTAGAGTTGGGTACCGAGACATCCAAGTCTGATTCAGGTCTCACAGTAGTGTTGGATGGGGTCGAATCCGGACGACTTAGTCACCGCTTACCTGCTTGCCTATCTCTCTCGGACTTCCAATCGGAAGATTTGCAGAGGGTTTGTGTCAGAAGCAAAGCGAAAAGAAAAGCGACGAGAAGGGGACGGGATGGATGGTCTGATGTGATGGGCTGAAAAGTCAGCTTGGTTCCGTGAGTTGGGTAGCGAGACGCCGCTTACTTGTCGTGTCTTGTGGGCTTTTCTGATGGGTCACTCAAGGGCTCAGGTGTAACCACACCACACCGCCTCGACTTTTCGCCTTGGCTGGCAGGTTGTCGAATCAGAGGATGGACCTCGGAAATGTCACCTAAATGATAGATATTGGAATCGTATGTATCAAAATGAACTTTGAATTCTGTACCGCCAGGACGGCAGAGATCGAAGATTGTGAGACCCTATCCTCGCTTAGCAAAAAAACAAAACAAAAGCTTTTGCGCGAATAAGAAAAATACTGCACGGAACTTCAATCTACCTCGCAGATGAGATTACCGCGGTCCGTAGACTGTTTTTCATTTCTTAGCAAGTCTGCAGCATCTAACGCGAAGCAGACCAACTTGCGATGGAAGCAGACACCGCACCCAAGCACCGCACTTGCCCACTTGCTAGCGTTCCAAATTTTGAAGAGTCGGGAACATCAGACTGAAATTGAGGAGACAAAAGCAGAGGAGGAAAAATGTACCTGGATGTATCACTTCCAACAAATGATTTTGACATGCAGTGGATGTTGTAGTTAGGAATCATCACTTGAGCGAAGGAAATTGTGGGAATTGAGTATGATCTTGCCGGGATCAGGGTCTCGGCAGAATACTGTGAAGAAGGTTTCGAGAGGAGAGAAATCCTGAGTGGACTCAGTGGGGAGAGAGGACG
The DNA here is from genome assembly GCA_017365405.1 of Cadophora malorum. Lineage (NCBI taxonomy): Eukaryota > Fungi > Ascomycota > Leotiomycetes > Helotiales > Ploettnerulaceae > Cadophora > Cadophora malorum. Next base: position 112,663 of record JAFJYH010000058.1, read on the forward strand.
CCTCAAAAGCTTGCGAGAAAGGTGGATATGCAAATCATAACTCTTCTGGAGATGGTATAACTTGCGAAGACATACGTACTCCTATAGGTTCTGTATTTTCTTCAAAATCTAAAGTTCCAGGATCGAAGAATAAAATTGAAACTGATCAGATGAAGTGATCACAGAATGAAGTGGCCATCGAATTGGCCCAATATGCTGGTACGAAATCGGCCTAGTCCAAAGTGCTAGTCTAGACCTTGAAGGGTCCTGCTCGTTTGCTTATCATGACACCATGACCCCTGCCCCTAATCTGTTGGTTCATCAGAGTTACAAAAAGGAATAAGAGGCACGGCACCACGACTCAAGACGAACAAGTACCAACGACGCGCCCGCGGAGCTGGGAACGGCAGGCGTCTTACAAGTAACTATCCGGGAAACAAGCCGAGTTTGGTGTTGGTATTGCGAATCAGTTAGTGTTGATCATTGAAATTCATGTTGTAAGACATGTCGATGATGGAAATTGCCGCATGGGCTGCTACATCGATGACGAAACTGATCTGTTCTTCATGACTCTCACCCCAGAAATTAAACTTTTTCACGACTCAGAATCCTGTCCTCTCCGACTGGTATTTAAATCTCGGATGTAGATCAGTCAGCCATTATCAAGGTAATGAGAGCCCTGGCGGTAGATATTGAAACGGGGAGAAGCACAGTCCTTGGAGAGGTCTCAGGCCCAGACATATCTCCTTTCTCCATATCTCACTTCAAACGATCATGGTTGGCGTCCACATTTGAATCGCGCCAGGGCGGCCCAAGAGTCATGAAAGAGTACCAGTTTCCTTCCTTGAAAAATTGAAGTGATTTCAGGAGCCGGCTGTTGGTGAATCGGATGTTCCCATTTTCTACCTGCGGGCCGGAGCGCTTTTGGATCATGATTCCGATGCGAAGTGGGATCTTGTTCTTCGGGAGTTGGGATAGGTTGGGCCAGTTCTTTGTCTGGCAGGTACTAAACATTGCTCGGGACTTTGATTCGCTTAGGCCAAACTCGTCTGTTCTTTCTGTCCAAGTTTCCAGATCATCTGGATTCTGGAGAGGGACTAGACGTGACTGGGTATGGGACGACATGGGATAGGACGAGAGACATGCCATGCCCTGCCTCATGGTTCAGGGATAAACAAAACGTGGGGCCGTCATGGCCAGATGACAGGGTGCTATATATGGTCCGTGGTTCCATATGTCTCCGTGCGATAAGGACGGGCCGCCGAAGATTTCTGGAGGTTTTGTGAAAGTTGTGCAAATAAACTGGAGAGGTGGTGTGAAGTTTGGTAGTGTGGCGCGATTGGTGGTCTGCTGTTCGTGAGAGGGGCAAGTGCCGGTGTATCTGCCCGCGAAGGAGGGTTACACTGAGCGTGGATATCCGGCTTGTCCACTTGTAGAATGAAGATCGAAAAGGGTGCTGCATTTCCGTCCCAAATCAGTAACCTTCGTTGAGGTCATTCCAAACAGTCCTTTGCATAACTACAAGAACCGTAAGCTACAATCCGAATACCGAGGCAGTAAGCTCCAAAAGGAAAGGTACAGTAGCTGGGGGCTCCAGGAGTTGAGTGAGGGATTGCACGGACAGAGGACGAATTGGAACCTTACCGCTACCTAGGTACTTCGGTTACAGACCCTCAACTGTGATCTTGGGCCGTTTGCTGGAAGAGATCCACTGCGAACAGGACTCAGGACTGGCTGTTCGGGACCCTTGCTCCGAACCCCCATGGATTCCTGGCGGGATGTCTCACCGGCGAACGGCACAGTGACATCTGAAGTTCGTGGTTGAGATGGGATCGGTCATTTCTTGCACAAAGCTCTCTTCTTGATGCCACGAGGACCGTTGAATATTCCTCGTGGATGTTATCCCTTACTCTCAGAGCTGCCAAAGACACGATGGTAGGACATGATATTTGATACAGAGACAGGAATACTTTGTGACATGCCGTGAGAAACATGGCTTGAGAAGGCCCGATATTCCGAGCGTGCCCCAGGAAATCTCGATTGTTATTACTGCTTTAGGATCTGCATCCGAAGTCAGCGAGACGCCTGGTGGTGCGGCCGCAGCCGTACTTATGGAGCTGAGGGAGCGTCTGGATTTTCCTTAGCTTTTCCTGTCAGTGTGGACACTGGACCGCTAGTGCATTAGTTAGTGCCTTCCCCTTCCGTGGAAACGGGAATAACAGCAGGAGCGGAGAACTGGGAGCGACTTGGCTGGTGCAGTGCAGTGGAGCGCAGTGCTGCGTTTGCTCTCTTCTGGTTCTGTTCAACCGCCGCCGCTGCCAACCAGCCCTTGCCTCTCATAGGACCTTCCCTCCTCCCTTGCTTGGTCTGGTTTGGTCTGGTCTGGCCTGTGTACAGAAGTGCCCTAATATCAACTGGCATGTCCCGTCAAATCTCCAATGATCCGGGCTTTTCTTCCTTCCCCTCCCTTCCCATTAATCCCATCCCATCCCATCCCTCAATCCACTGTCAAACTTCCGACGCCAATCCCAGTACCACGACACAGGATGCCCTAGCTGGCCGGAAACCTTCTTTTTGTCAATCAGCCATCACTCAGCACCACCACGGCTACATAGAGTCGAGAATATCCTTGGTCCCGTCCCTTTGGTGCGACGTCCAGCGCATCAATATCATCGAGCATATCAACCCGACAGACTGTCACTGGTAGGAAGGAACTAGGCCACCGACAAATCGGAAGTGCTGTACTTGAAACAGAAGGAAACATTTATATGAAGACTTGGAATTGATGGAGCGATAAATAACGACGATTGATCCGCATCCGAAGTAATTAATTCCACTATCGCGATTCAATTTTCGCAATGAGTGCACCGGCAAAGGATGGACCTGCGGTTCCAGCGGAGAAGAAGGGTGGATTGAGCAAGATGGTGTCGAGAATGAAGACCGTGTTGAAGAGAAGCGATGGTTCCAAACGATTGTCGTTCTCCGCAAAGTCTGCTCCAGCCACAACAACTGCTGGACCAAGGTATGGATCTTCGTCTCCCTCTTTGTCCAATATACTTACTGACCAGCAGTGTCACAAAACCCGCCGAACCAACACCAGTTGCTGCGCCGGAGCCAGCCGCTGAACCTGTCGAGGCCGCCACCACTGCCGATGAAACTCAGCCCACCAAGATAATGCGCTCTCAAATTGATGCGGATAGAGCTAAGAAGCTGGCGGAGCGGTTTGCGGTCACCATTGACCCATTGTACAATGGGCCAGACAGGGAGATATCTCGCATCGAGAAGCCCATCCGGATGCGCATACACAGATCTTGCCACAGATGCAATGCTACATTCCGAGGAGCCAAGATCTGTTCCCAGTGTGAGCACGTCCGATGCAAGGCGTGTCCAAGATACCCATTGAAGAAGGCGGAGAAGAAAGAGAAGGAACCAGTCAAAGCAGCTGTGGTTGCGATCGAGCCAGACACGTACTGGGGAGTGCGTCAACAGGTCTTGTTGACAAAGCCGAGTCCACGACCCGGTGCTCAGCCACTGGTCAGGAAGTCACCCAGGCAGAGAGTTCGTCGGACCTGTCATGAGTGCCAGACCCTCTTCGCAAGAGGAACCAAGATCTGTAGCACTTGTGATCATGTCCGTTGTGTTGAATGTCCCAGAGACCCGTAAGTCACCTCTCCACTTTGCTGCTCATCAAGTACTAAATGATATACCAGAGCTAAGAAGAAGGTATATCCTGATGGCTACCCCGGAGACGCATTTTCAACGAACACCGCCATTCCCGTCAAGTACTCCTGTCACAAATGTCTCAAGGTCTTCCCCCCGGTACCCCACCCAGACAGCGAAGAAGGTATCGCTCGCAAAGAAAGTGGTGCTGAACCTCTCGCTTGCGCACGCTGCGAGCATCCCATGTGCTCCGAATGTCCGAGGGCACCGCCTACCAGAGTCGAGCCCGCCCCGGATCCCGATGTATTGAAAGCAGTGCAGGCGAAATTAGCTGCATTGAGCGTCTCAAATACCGTGGCATCTTGACACCTGGAATCAGTGAAAGGACGCCGATAACCCCGGTGTAATGAGGAATGAAGACATTTGATATGATATCAATGTGTGAGAAAGAAAGAGATGGATATAAAAGGGACCAAGCGATCAACTACTGGAGCGACCGGTGGATTAGGATAACAACACTTTTCTTCTTCAACTTCTTCCTTCCATCCAAAACCATACAGCAACGATTTTACTTGTTCGACGTGTTGTTTTGCTTGCATTTTAGCGGATATGAGATGCGACGAGATGATAAAAATGGAGAATGCAGCCAGTGTTTTGAATTGTTGATGAGGAGTGGTATCCGTGGGAGCGCTCACGATACAGTGGATATTGCAAGTTTGTGGTTCATTTTGTTGGGATGATGGGTGTGTGCTTGGGGATCGAATATCGGAGTTTGCATGAGACTTTGACTTGTGGACGTTTGAGGAGCAGGAAGCGCAGGACGAAAAGAGGAGTTGATTACTGGGGAGGAAAATACACCAGAGGATATGATAGAGCAAAAAACATGGATGAAAGATAGCAGATGAAAGAGAGTAGAGGAATACAGAATCGCACCTCGGTCATTTTACTTTTCTCCGCTCTAGTGCTTTCCGACTGTGGAAAGTGATTCTATGATCCACTAAGATGCACCAAATCTAGCTTTCTCAACCAGCTCTTGAGCTCCGCAACTGTCAAAACAATCTACGGCGTTTGCATCTAATCATGCAATGATCGTAACATCGCTAGCCCGCAAATGATCAAAGCTCTCTTCACTACTGTTCCCACTCAACTCCCCCTTCTCACACTCATCATCCCAAACCTCCCCCGTAACCATCACTCCTCCCCTCCTCAACCTCGTCCTCCCCACCTCACACTCCTCCAGCGCCAATCTCGGCCCATCTCCCATAATCAGCCGCCTATGCCACTCCCCAACAAACATCCCCTCGGGATCAGCACCATCACGAATGCGCCGCCACTCGAGCAGTTTCTCCCCATACATCTCCTCGATATCCTGCCCCGTACACTCAAAGTTCTTCGCCCAATGCGGCTTCCCGCCTAGATCGCGCATCAGGTACTCAAAGCCCTGATAGTAGCGGTAATGACATGGCGGATCGGAGTTCCGCGGCCGGTAGAGCGTAGCGTTCAAATAGAGCGTCGCTTCGTCGGTGCAAGTTGGATCGAGGTGTGGGCGGGGTGTGGTTGAGTTTGAGGTCTCGGTGACGCGCACTTCGACGGGAGCGTGCACGTAGAGTCCCTCGGCGGAGTAAGGGATCCCGTGAGGGACGTAGTCTGGATCTGAGGGGGTGAGGTGGTTGAGCCAGGAACTGAGACGGCGGAGGGCTTCGGGGCCTTTGTGGAGGGGGATGGCCCATTCGTTGACGAACTGGCTGTAGAGACAGTTCATGAGGAGGGCTTGTCGGGAGGGTTGGATGGCGGATGTGGTTGAGCCGTTGGGGAATCCGTATTGCATGCCGAAGACGAACCATTCTATCCAAGGAAGTACTCGTGGTACGTACTGTGCGAGATAGAGGAGGTTGTGATAGACGTGATAGCCGAGCCAGGCGTCGTAGTAACTCTTCGGTGGTGGCTTGGGAGCTTCATCTGTCTTCTCGGCTGTCCAGACTACAGCTCTCCTTGTATATGGAAACCACCAGACTCGAACAAACTCGGTCTGAGTCCACAAGTCCCTCTCCCAAGAATTGAACATCTTCAAGTCCGTATCTACAACCTGTTTCCACGCAAGAGTAAACGCCGGCACAGCTTGGAACGTGATCTCAACTATGATTCCCAAAGCGCCGAGCGAAATAAGTGCTGCGCGAAACAGGTCGGGATTCTGTGTTGGCGAGCAAGTCTCCGTCTTGCCATTCGCAAGGGTAATTTTCAGCGCCAGAATCGATTGCGACAATATGCCATGGCGAAGCGTACTCCCATGCGTGCCCGTCGATATCGCCCCAGCAATACTCTGGTGATTTATACTTCCCAGATTCGGCATAGCCAGTCCAACCTTGTCCAGCTCCTCCCCAACCGTGAAGAGCCGTATGCCACTCTGCATAACTACCACGCAGCTCTCCTTATCCACGCTCAATATCTTGTTGAAGTTGTCGAGATTTACGAGCCAGGAAGATGTGCAGGTCATGTCCGAGGGCGAGTGCCCGCATCCAACCGTTGTGACCCTGCGCCTGCATCGTCTAGCTAGACTGACGACTTTCTCGACTTCATCGATAGACTGAGGCTGGATATAGAGTTCGGGAGAGGAGTGGAAGGTGCGCGCCCATGTTGATTGGGTGTGGTTCCTGGTTGCGCGGAAGGCAATATCATCTTTGCATTCTTGTAGCGCAGCAGTGATGGCGGGGTCCATTCGAGACTAAGTTTGATGCATCAGTTTAGCTAAGTTGTCCAAGATTCTATAGATACAGGAGTGTACTAAACCAAAATTACTTACGACAGCTCAACCTGGAGCTTGGGGTATTATAGACACTGAAAATGGGAGAAAGTGATTGTTGGGGGTTTTCCTGTCAAAGGACGAAGGGAGGAAGAAGTGGTCATGTACTCGAGGGCGGTGAACCTGAGCTATCGAGGTGCGTCGCGTCGAGAGGGGTCTTTTCGGCAGATAGCCTAGAACGGATTGGACGAAACAAATCGAGCACCTGCAGCAATCGACAGCCTCGTCTCATCTCGAATCGTGCCATCCATGTCGTCTAAATCGCAAGCAAGTATCGAGTGCTCGGCAGAGTATTTGGCTTGTGGGTCAGGCCTAAATTACACCTTCACTTAGATCTAGACATAACAACAGGTTCGACGAAATGAAAACAAATGGAAATAACTGCGAAATGACTTTGTGAACAGATCATGTAATTACGTTTCTGATTCAGCACTTGTTGACGATGTCTTTTCAAGGTGCAAAGTTGTCCTCGCTTGAGCTCAGCCCAGCCTTGAGTTGCAATCATAGTAGGGATACAATATTGTTGCCTCCATATTATCTTCTCGAGCCAGGAACCTCACCCAGTAACTCTGACTTGAGCCTCCTCCTTTCCGTGTAGCTTGCCAAGTATTGACACCCCTCCTCTTCCTTCTTAACGAACACACATAAGCGAATCCTCCCCAAACTGACTTGATATCGAACCCTCCTCTTTAAGCATACTCCCAATCCATACCCGTCCTCCCTCCATAGTGCGAGATCCAAACTTGACAACGGTACAACCCCTCACCTTAGCAGCAGACCATAACACCTCATCCAACTTCTCCTGCTTCAATCTCGCTGTCCTCCAAGCCTGAACTCGTGACACAACCACCCCACTATCCCTCTCAACTTTCTCCTGCGATCTGAAATCCCTCGCACCAATCCTAGGAAGAGCAGCGAATTCCGAGAGGAAGAAAGCAGCCAGCAAGTCCATCAATGGTCCACGCAGAACCAGGGTTCCGAAAATCCCCAGCTTGTGCATCTTCTTCCTCAATCCCTTCTCCGTAGCTTCAGGCGCGTCTCCCTCCAAAATGACATTATCTCTCAACAAAAGTCTCGGCTTCTCGTGATCTCCTTTCGTCATCCACACCTCATTCCTCCCCCTCCAAGCTCTCAAATCCCAATCCTCACCCCTCGCAGTCCGTCCCTCCGACACCCAATCCAGTAAACACAAATTCCCATCCTCAGCAACCATAAACTTCTGAGCTTGTTCATACACACTCCCCTCAAACGGCTGCACCGGATCAGGAAGCAGACAAACGGCCGCGCCAGGATGGATCGTCACATCCAACCGCTGCCGCGTGACGACATCTCGTGATGGCGATTTGAAGATCTTGGTATGGCCCTGCGTCACGACGCTGAGTTTTGCATCGGGCCTCACTTCGATTGTGAGGTGGACTTGGTCGCCGCCGACGAGGCCACCTCCATAGGTGAGGAGGAAGACGAGGACGCTTTTCTGGTCGGGTGATGGGGAGGGTGAGATTAGCTTTAGGGGGTATTGGAAGGAGATCTTGGAAAGGCCGGAGAGCTTTTGTGGGAGGAGTTGGACGGTTAGATGGCCTTCTCCGGGGGCAGAGGAGGATGGTGGGAAGGGGGAGGTCATGAAGGCGTGTTATTGAAAGACTGTTAGAGTGTCGAGCTCTGTCTCGCGAGATGTTGATTGTCGGCTAGCAGCTGGGCAGAGACAGTGAAGTGTACGGTTGGATGTCGCGGTATTTGTCAGAACGACACGCTGAAAACCGGTATTTTTGGTCACCCTTCAAGTTTGCCCTGTCGAAGAACATAAATGCGAAGGCAGGTAGGTAAACAACACTACCGAGCTACAACTTCAGCATACAAACCGAAATTCTGCTCTTGAAGATACTACGTCTCAATTTCTTACAAGCAGACATCAAGTTAAGCTAAGCACTGAAATACTCTCTGCGTGCACCAGGAAAGACAGTTCCTCAACCAAAAGTCACGATGTCAATGCATATTGGTCAGGGAGCAACATTTCTTGGTGCCATAGATAATGATTCAATTGGGTGTTATACACTTTGTCAACGACTACACATCTCAGTCTCCACCAAGACGGTGACCAGATCCCCTGTCCCGCCATGACTCCGGAAGAACACCTCCAGCAGCCGATCCAGACGCAGAAGCGCTTCGCTGGGCGGGCGTGAATGCCGTGCCATATGCTCGATGGTCAACTCCTGGAACAGTGCTTTGCCACATTCTCTTGATGAAGTTTGGCGTAGGTACCAAGTTCACACCACCACCGAATTCTGGGTACAATCGTGTGAGGAAGTCGTAAAGATGGGCGGCAACTAATCCAGTGGCTTGAATCTTCGCTGCCTGCGCTCCAGCCATGACCAATGTCATGAGAAGCATGGCGTAAGGGATGAATTGAGCCGGAATCTGAACAACGATGAATGTTGCTTTCTGACCTCGAGCATCTTGGGTGCATGTGTAACACATTGCCAAGATGAGTGCTGATATGAAGACCACTCCGCCTGTAACGAATAGGTTCAAGCCCTGTTGAACTTGTCAGATGAGTTCCATTGGAATGAAACCAAGCCAACGATGACACAATCCATGAAGGAAATGTAGGGAGTCACAACCACCCGAGTGAAGTTGATGAATCGACACGAGTTTTCTCAAAGGAACTTCCCACCATGTCTACACCGCGAACTGGCCCTAATATATTTTGCGAATGACGGACCAGTCGAAGTGCAGGGGTAATCTTCCTCATTTTCAGGAACCGCAGTAGCTGGGAGCATAGCACCACGCGGGCAGATTAAGAGGTGGAAGGGAATGTGCGGGGGGGAAAGATATAAGAGATGAACGATAGACATCTCACCACCGTCTATTGTGAAAAGGAAAACTTCTGCGACGAAGAGAGTATAGCCTACCAGAATAACAGAGCAAACAAACAGCAGGTATGTGATGTAGTCTCCTGGGCCAGAGACTCTTGGAGTGGCTATCTCAAGCTGACTGCTGTATGTGTATACTGCCATCCAGTCAGCGCGCTGCTTGCAGGTCTAGGACGGAGCTCTTACAGAAATATGTGTCGAGTATTATGCCGATCCCCTCCCCCGTTATGAGAAACGAGGTCACAATTGTCCACACGTATGGAGGGAACTTCAAGAACTGTCCGAGATAGAATATCACGTAGCCAAAGCTCAACATGCCAGTGTGGCATGAGACAGAGAGGAAGAATGCTGCCGCCGCGAGAGTTCTAGGCTACCATCAGTATCAGCACAAACAAGCAGAGCGGAAAGGCGCAGGACAAACCTCGAGATGGGCGGAGCTGCCCAGTACATATCCATAGCTGACATGATTGTTTTTGAAGAAGTTGAATTCGACGACGAAGCTGTAGGAGCTCGCGAGGTGGAGGGGAAGAAGAAAGAGGAATTTGGTGACCACAGAAATGTGTTCTTTTACAAAACCACGCTAGGCTTTTCTGGCCCAAGCTCGCCAGGGGTTCGGCGGCCCTGCCCTGCTGCGATGACGGAGGCCAAACCCCCCACTAAAACATTTCGCCTGTTGAGTCTTCGGTGAGGGTGAGGGGTGTTGATCTTGGGGAAAACTTTCTGTTATTTGACTTCACTTCCACCCTCTCTTGGTACAATTATTCCAACAACAATACACAACAACACAACAATCATGGCAGGATCAAAGTGAGTTACAACTTCCAACCACTCAGACGATGTCTGCACTGGTATCAGGCTTTGAACCCTCTTCTTTGGCTGCTTCACCCCACCATCGAACAGGCAAAGCTCGTTAATATATTGGGATCACTCTGACATTTTCCAGGAAAGTTCTCATGCTCGGCGCTGGGTTTGTTACCAGTACGTACAAGTCCATCCTTCTCATGAAGCATTCAAGATAAGCAATTGCTAACTCCTGATTGCGTACAGAGCCTACGTTGGATATTCTCAGTGATGCTGGCATTGAGGTCTCTGTTGGTACGTTAAAGCAATTGATCTTCAAAACTAACAACTAACAACTTGTAGCATGCAGAACCCTCGAAAGTGCGAAAAGGCTATCCTCAGGGGTCAAGAATGCCATTCCTATCTCCCTCGATGTTACAGACCCAAAGGCCCTTGATGCTGAAGTTGCAAAGAACGACTTGGTCATCAGTCTGATTCCATATACATTCCACGCTACCGTTATCGAGTCTGCCATTCGAAACAAGAAGCATGTGGTCACAACTAGCTACGTCTCCCCAGCAATGCTCGAGTTGGACGCAAAGGCCAAGGAGGCAGGAATCACAGTCATGAACGAGATTGGTTTGGACCCTGGAATCGACCACTTGTACGCTATCAAGACAATTGAGGAGGTACACCAGGCCGGAGGAAAGATCACATCCTTCCTTTCATACTGCGGTGGTCTCCCAGCTCCAGAAGCATCAGACAACCCGCTCGGATACAAGTTCTCTTGGTCTTCCCGCGGTGTTTTACTGGCACTGAGAAATGCTGCAAAGTACTACAAAGATGGCAAGGTAGTAGATATCGAAGGCAAGGACTTGATGGGTGCGGCTAAGCCATACTTTATCTACCCTGGATACGCCTTTGTCGCCTACCCAAACAGAGATTCCACCCCATACAAGGAGCGCTACAACATCCCAGAGGCTCAAACCATTATCAGAGGTACTCTCCGATACCAAGGCTTCCCAGAGTTCGTCCATGTCCTGGTCGACATTGGATTCCTTAGCGACGAGCCTGTCGCAGCCTTAAAGGAGCCCATCTCATGGAAGGAAGCTACACAAAAGATCCTTTCTGCCACTTCGTCAAGCGAGCAGGATCTCAAGTGGGCTATTGCCTCCAAGACCACCTTCAAGGACACCGAGGAGAAGAACCGCCTTATGGCCGGTCTCAGCTGGGTTGGGATCTTCTCCGACGAGAAGATCATTCCCCGCGGCAACCCACTCGACACTCTCTGCGCAACCCTCGAGAAGAAGATGCAGTTCGAGGAGGGCGAGCGCGATTTCGTCATGCTGCAACACAAGTTCGAGATCGAGAACAAGGATGGCAGTAAGGAGACCCGCACATCTACTCTTGTCGAGTACGGTGATCCAAAGGGATACTCTGCAATGGCTAAGCTGGTCGGTGTTCCTTGCGGTGTTGCTGTCAAGCAGGTGCTTGATGGTACGATCTCTGAGAAGGGTATTCTCGCTCCCATGTCATCGAAGATCAACGATCCTTTAATGAAGGAGCTGAAGAAGTATGGTATTGAGTTGGTTGAGAAGGTCATCGCATAGGTTGCGTCTATCTCTTCAAAAGCAATTCGATCATAGAACGAAAAAATAGATTCATGATTGGCGTCTCACGTCTCCAAACTCTTTCCCAGTCAGTGTCAGACATGCATAAAACATGTATCAGAAAAGCTCGGTATATTGCATAGTAAGTTTGAAATAGCTGGCTCATGAGTGAGACCGCGAGCGGTGTGGGAGTGAAAGGGGATAGTTTGAAGGGTACCTGGGTAGCAATTCCAACTTGAGACGAATCACATATTGATAGGTGTGAAGGGCGTCCTGGTCAATAGGAGGTGCAGTGTTGGGCAACGAATGGCGGCAGGCTACCTTGCATCTCCACTCACCAACGGGAGTTGGCAGCCTCACAATTTATTGACCGAGTAGATCAGAGTCATCCTTGTGGAAGCGATTGCATAAAGACAAGTTTGGTGGAATTGCTTCACTACTTATATCCCAACGTAGCCCCAGCATCGGCTTGCTCGGAGCCACGACGAGACAGCCATTATATTCGGCCGGTTACAGCCTACACTCCGCCTTCCAACTCTTGTTGACACTTTAAGACCGGAATAAAGGCAAGAAAGGAGCTTAAGTCCTGTTAGCAAGATGGAGACTCCTGTTGAAGCCAGCAAGAGCAACCCTTTTGTACCCCATTCAGCTATCACAGCTTTCCACGCCTTCCTTCGCAAGACAGAGCCAATATATGCCAGGCTCATGGATTTGAAGGAAAAGGTATGTTACTTCCTGAAAAGTTTATGTGAGTTATCAATTTAGCTTGCTAACAAGATTTAGGGATGGAAGAATCCTAAGGGAGACGAGCATTTCAAGAATCAAAGACATCGAGCGGACAACACTAAAGGCCAGGATGAAATCAGATTCTACCAAATGATGCAACAAATCGGCGACGAGATTCAAGCAAAGACTGGCGCCTTCTCGCACGTCAATCAGATTCAGCCTGAAGATGAATTCAAAATCCTCGATCTTTGTATGGCTCCTGGCGGCTACACATCCACTGCGCTCAAGTACAACCCAAGAGCAAAAGCAACCGGTATCACACTGCCTCCCAATCAAGGCGGTCATAAAGTCCTCCTGAAATCCCCTCAAGTCACGATTCTATACCGAGACATCACCATGTTCGCCAAAGAATTCGTGCCAGACGACCACGAAATCCCCATCCAACATCCCGCACAATCTTCTTTCCTCACCGAACGACCATTCATCAACCACAAATTCAACCTCGTCATCTGCGACGGCCAAGTCCTCCGCACACACCAGCGTCCCGAGTACCGCGAGGCAAATGAAGCCACACGACTTACGAATTCGCAGCTCATTTTGGGGTTGCAGCGGATCCTACAAGGCGGGACGGTGATCATGCTATTGCACAAGATTGAAGCTTGGGACACGATGGAGCTTCTATACTTGTTCTCGCGGTTCGCGGATATTGAGGTTTTCAAGCCGGTGAAGAAGCATGCTATCAGGGGCACGTTTTATCTTATTGCGCAGAATATGCGGCCCGATGAGGAAGCTGCGAGTGTGGCAGTTGAGGCTTGGAAGAAGGCTTGGTGGTATGCGACATTTGGTGGTGAAGAGGGTACCGGTGCAGGAAGGATGCAAGTCGATGATGGGTATGTGCGGAGTGTCATTGATGACTTTGGCGAGAGATTTATTATGCTTGCTAGGCCGGTCTGGAAGATCCAGGCGGATGCTTTGGGTCGATCTGACTTTGTTCGATAATTCGTCTTCTCTCGGTTGATCTAATGATACAAGGAAACTTTCCTTGTGGTTCAATTCCCTTGTTCCTGGTAGGAGACTTACAGTGATTGAAGCTTAATTGCGGACAAAAAGTAAACAAAGTCCCACTTAGCGAGGAGAGAGTAGCAATGGCCCTAACCAGAAATTCTCGGACCAGAACCTCTCAACTGAGCTTCCTAGTAAATTGCAGGAATTCATACTGCAATTTTTGAAAAATGACTCCCTGCAACAGCATACGATGAGAAGAAACATGTCATTGATGGTCCAGATTGGCTGTCCAAAGTAAGAAGAACTCCGAACTCGCTCACTGTAGAAAAAAGGTCGCCCATTCCATGCTTCAGGAGATTACCATGTCTCAAGGGAAACTTGCGGCATTCTGGGTCAAGATCGGAAGCAAAACAATGCAACTTACAATACAAAAGTCGTCTATGACCAGACAGCAAAAGGGTTCAGCAGTCCGCCTTGGACCGCCTACTCCCTCGCGGAACACGGCCAAGTCGTCCACGAAGCGTCTCCTCGCAACAAGGAGCCCCGCTATCGTCCTCAACATGGTCAGCCATTTATTATACCTCAGTGAGCTCGCGAACTCTACCTCTGAGTGCCTCTGCGAGCCTGAGAACGAAGAATGCTTCTCGCTCCTCGGAACAGTCTACGAAGGTCTGGACATCTTCGGATGTTAGGACGAGGGAGTTTATTCGATGTTCTGCAGGCTCGGTCTCTGTACAACCCCTCTGTGTAGTTGGTGACGGGGATTGCTTATTTGGATAGATGTAGGGACGGTGAGAGGAATGGTTGAGAGTGACTGGGTTGGAGTGTGGCGGGCTGTTTGATGCAATTTCCGGCGTTGGTTGGCACGGACGAAACAGGGCCAAGGACCTCACCTGCGGACCTCTATCTTTTTAGTCTAGAACGTAGATTGCTGAGATGTCTTTTGAAATTCTTTCTATCATCTATATCTCGCTCTCAAACTGCCTAACCATCAACCCCTTCTCAGCAAGCGAGTCCTTCACCTGCTTCACTGTATATTCTCCCCTGTGAAACATCCCAGCACCAAGTGCAGCATCCGTCCTTGTTTTCGAGAAAACCTCCTCGAAATGTCCCGGGTTACCCGCACCGCTCGACGCGATGACTGGAATACTGATAGCGCTCTTCACCTGATCAATAAGCTCGAGGTCGAAACCGCTGTTTGTCCCATCCTTGTCTATACAGTTGAGTAGAATCTCGCCTGTGCCCATAGCCTCAACCGCCGTGGACAATTCTACCACGTCCATGTCTCTGGTTTCGCGACCGCCTTTGATGGTGCATGCGTACCAACATGATGTCTCGCCGTTCGGACCTGGATATTTGGTTTGGATTGTGTTGTGTTTTGTATCTTCTGGATTCGAGACGTATACCCTCTTTGGGTCCACACTGACGACCACGGCTTGGTTGCCGTATGCCTGTGATATCTGCTCGATGGCGGTTTTGCCAGATAACTTCTTTCCCGCAGCATAGTATTCTTCGGCTGCTGTCACAGCATCAGACCCGATCGACACTTTGTCGGCACCACTCTTGAAGTACATAGTCGCGATTTCTAGAGCTGAAACTTTGGTGCCGTCGGT
Source organism: Cadophora malorum (assembly GCA_017365405.1). Classification (NCBI taxonomy): domain Eukaryota; kingdom Fungi; phylum Ascomycota; class Leotiomycetes; order Helotiales; family Ploettnerulaceae; genus Cadophora; species Cadophora malorum. The sequence goes on from JAFJYH010000058.1 coordinate 127,706, forward strand.
ATCTGTCGTATCTCTGATTCCTCCACCAATCGTCAAGGGCACGAAGACCGTTTCTGATGTTTTCCGCAGAATCTCCAACATAGGTAGATCTGCCAACGGGCAATCCCGAAAGCTGGTAATGTTCAAGAACGTAACCTCGTCTGCTCCTTGCTCATAGTATTTCCTTGCCATCTCCACAGGCTTGCCCAAATTCCGAACATTCCCTCCTTCCGTCTTTTCTCTCACATCATATTGGTCACCCTTCGTCACCACCAGATCTCCTTGATCATTCGTCCGTACGTCCAAGCACGCAATAACTCTCCTCGTCAGACCTTCTTTTACAGCTTCCATACCAGCAGAAATGCCGCTCTTTTGGTCTCCATCCAGAAACGCCTTGATGACTCTCAGACCTGCAACGCCACTCTTCTCAGGGTGGAATTGCGTCGCCAGTATATTTCCCTTCGCGACAGCACCAACAAACTCCTCATCTCCATACCTCGCAGTCGCAACATCCCAGCCCTGGCTTTCCAGCTCCCCTTTCCGGTATGGTACCTTATACGAGTGGACATAGTAGTATTTCGAGCTTGGTCTGAGCCCATAGACCTGCTTGTCGGAGGTGTTGGCACTATTCCACCCAATGTGCGGGACTGATTTCGAGCTGTCGTCGAAACGATCGAGATGGCCTTTGATCACGCCAATTCCAGGAATTGTAGGACTTTCTGAAGAGCCTTCGAAGAGAACTTGTAGGCCGACGCAGATGGCCATGAATGGCTTGCCAGAATCGATATGTTTGCGAATAGCGGGGAGATAGCCTGCAGATGCGAATTGACTCATGCAGTGGCCAAAGTGGCCTACGCCAGGTAGGATGAGTTTCTTTTTAACCGTTAGTATTTTTCCAAAGTGACATCCTTCCAAAGCCATTGGTTTGTTTCAGTACTCACATCTGCTTTCTCAACATCTTCCGGTGATCGGACCCATTCGATAGTATATCCGACTTTCTCGATGGCATTGACCAGACTCCGTACGTTTCCTGCAACGTAGTCGAGCAAATAGACTTTCGACATTGCGTCCTGTGTCTATGATTGAAAATTGGCGAAAGGAGTATGTCAAGGAATGATTCTGTGTTGATGTGACTCAAGAAATTTGGTTCGCGGGGCAGTTCAAGAAAGTATTGCCGCTTCTCACCGCCATCACCCCTCATCTCGTCATCTTGTGCCCCGCTCCATGATTTGTATGCTGAGAAGATACCGTTGTTGACATATCGAGAAGTTGAAGATAGGACAGAAATGAATTATTACATTGGCCGGCAGAGCAGTATCTATCATGCAATTCATCAGAAATCTACGCCTGGGAAAACCTTCTTTTGCGTGCTCTTCCCTCCAGGACTTACCAAATTCTTCACCAGAAGGCACTCAAGAAGTTCGTTCCGTATATAACATCTGATCGCTCATGCTAGAGTCTCAAATCTAGATACATGTACAACATATTTGCCTGGTAGTAGAAATGACTAGCATCTAGCAGGGTTAGATCCGGCACGGCGTGGCTTCGTGGTGAATTGTTCGTTAGGCATCCGCTGTCCTTGATAACCTTCGATCTTCGCAGTCTCGTACTTTTAAATCTAGTGCTCCTCAGTCATCTGATGCTACACCTAGGTCGCAGTGCTACTGCTAAGGTCCTGTGAGGAGGCTGATCAGAGCTTCGCTTGCAAAACCATACCACGACCTGAAGCGAGAATCGTAAACAAACGGGCCAACTGAGGCAATAGGGTGTGAGGACGAGGTAGAGTCATTAGGAAGTCAGTAACCGATAGAAATTGGAGGCAGGTTTGCCGAATTCTAATGTTCCGAAACCCTCAGACGACAGATGTGCAAATATAAATACAATTGTGGCAGGAGTCCTGCTGTTTACTTTATTTTTCAACATTGATCACTCTTGGTTGTCACATTCAAAAATCACACATCAGGCACAAAGTTTGAGGTGGCCGAATCTCTCATTATCCGCCCTAACGAGGGCCTCGTCTGGCTCGTCCACTAGGGACGATCCCATCCACATCATCAAGACATGAACACAACATCAGCAATAGCATCCCCATACATCCCAACAGAAATAGGAGAAGAGTGGTGCGAAGTGGTCGCCCGACCGTGGATAGCATCTCGTTCCCTCACCACGACAAGCCATATCCGCAGGATACATACGTGCACGTGGCACCAAGAGACACGACAATACTAAAAAGCAAACGCAAATCCTTTCCGTCCGTAGTGGGGAATGTTCAATTTCCAAAACAGCAAAGCGCGGGGGGTATTAGAAAAATAGAGTTGAGAACGCTTGGTAGGTTCATCGGAAGGTGGCCAAACCTCGTGGTGTTGAAGGGAAAATTGTGAGCGAGCATGCCGCCCTTAATGTTTCCATATGGTCCAATCTGATGGAGATAGACAATCGTCCTCGAAGCCAATTTGGAAATGTAACTCCGAGCTAGGGTACCAATCGTACAACACATACACAACTTTAGATAGTCTTGGGAGATTTGGAATTCCTGCCAGTACCGTCAGTACATCTGTGACAGGTCAGTGAGTCGAGGAGATGGGAAGAGAACGTACCCCATCTCCACAATGTCATCGACATGGTTGCATAGTGCGACGAAGAGGTCAAAGAAAAGTTTACCGCCACTCTCCATTTCTGTCTGCATGGTTCCGCTCCTCTTGAATGTCTTGCGACATCTGATGATCAAGGCGAGATAATGAGCGCGGAGCCGTGAGTCCGTGTCCGGCGTGTTGTCATACGCATACCGCGCAGAGCGAAGGATGGTAGCAACTTCGATACCGCTCTGCAGACCCTGCTTTTTGAGAGCAAGGCGCTTGAGTTCCTCCAGGCCGTACTTCTCCGCTGCGCAGTATATGACGGTATCCTTCAAGAGGTGTTCGCGCACGCTGGAGATATAAGTTGTAGCCTCGACGGATCCGCGACCACCGGGGTTTTCAGGGTTTGGTGATGACACCGCATCCTCGAGTTCCCAAGAGTTTCTGCGCTTGTTGTGGAACAAGCGGGGGTAGTAGTCGCCCTTCTGGAGGGAAGTAAGCAAATGCGCAAGCAGAGATCAGACGCCAAAGCAAACGAGCAGATGTCGCAAACTGAGAACAGAAAGCAGACGTACGTATAGATACTCGAGAACACATGAGAAGATCTCAGGTTCCTCGTCTGGAAGATCGATCCTCTTGCTCCCTGCCTCGAGGAATTGACCTCTGCAAGCCGCCGCAAAGAACGGCGACATTGTAAGGACATCCTCGTGCGCTGCAAATAATCGTCCTTCCTTGCCAACGGTGAAGGTCACAATTGGCGAGGTCAGAGTGCTGCGCACAAGTCAGTAACTATTTGGCTCCTCCGTATGCAACAATAAAATTGTTTGTTTAGGCAGGCAGCCTTACCTCCCGACTGGCGGGCTCTGATCGAACGACTTCTGCAATTTCGCCAACTTCGTGGGATCCCGATACGACTTCTTCAGCTTGACAGTCTTCTCCACGCGATCGTTTGTTCTGAACGAGCGCTTGAACATGACTGCGGTGGTTGTGTTGAAGGGGGGTGCTGGATATCGAGATTGTGGGGTTAATGAGCGACGAAAAGAGTGTCGAGGTTGGTTGTTTCTGGAAAACTGACGCACAAAAGATTGACTGGGGTCCTGGCAAGAAAGTATCTAGATATTGCGATTCAAGGGAATGAACGAACGTCTAGAGTATTCCTGTGTAGTTTGCGACCCGGATTGGTGTGGTGAGGAATCAAGAGAAAGCGGGACGCGTGGGGATGGACATGAATATATACCGCGCCCAGTAGCGTGGCAGGCTGCCTTGGCCTCTGCGCACGTGAGAGTACACGCCCAATTGGGAATAGATGCATGGTCTGCATTGGGCGGACATGCATGTTTCAAGATGCCGATGGCGGGAGAGAATCGGCTCTGCGTTTGTTATTCGTTGTACCGTGCTGCAAGAGTGACGCATTGTTTTGATGCCTGCAAACGAGCGGTGCGGCTGTGAAGCTAAATCGGGCGCAGAACAAGCGAATCAGGGGAAACAAGAAAGCGATTGGAGACACGGAGATAATGTGGAGTCAGAATGATATGTCGCGATTATAAGTGCCGGGAAGCAGTAAATTCAGGAATTTGGAACTAATCGTCTCCGAAGGACTGAGATAAATGGTTGATATGTGCCCGATCGCCATACAAAGAATTGGTGAACTAGTGGGGTAGTTCTGTTCTGTGAAGGCACCTTCAATTCAGCTGCTGCGGAGGGACAACACATTTCATCTGATACCAATTAGCATAATCTACATCTGGTTCCTCTATCATGACGAGAGACCCGCTCAAACTTTGCAGCTTGAGCTGGTCTAGTTGATCAGGCTCGCTTATTAAGGGGCATCGCTTGGCCAAAGATCTGTTTACGTTGACTCCGCAGCGAGTCCTCGCGTACTAAGCTTGCGCTGTGTGTATTGCCTCATTAAGAACCGAACCGCTATGTAGTGTTTCGCGGTACCTCATGGCTATGACATGCGGATCGACGCTTCTTATCTCCTCCCAGCGCATTCTGGAGTAACTGCCTACGGATTTGAGCCGCCTTGTAGTTGACGAGATCCAAGTATTTCTCTATCACTCTGCATACGAGGATAACGTTCGCTGTTTCAGTCTTTGCGTGGCCACAGTGCATGACTAGGGGAAACGTTGCGTCCGGAATCTCTCGGATCGATCCTACTTCAATCAGCAACAGCACTTCATGATACCTCGCTTTCAAATACTAACCATCGAAATGGCTGATTTTCAGGAAACGGTAGTGGTTTTGCTGCTTCATTTGTATACTTCTTCCAATGCCTCATCGCATCCATCTCCTCCACCCACCTCACAAAGTCCTGTAACGTCCTCCCTCTCCCCGAAACTTTCGGATCTTCCCACCCTGGATAGAATCTAGCATTGCGTTTACAATGCTTGATCAATGCCGTTTTATTCGGACAGTATCGATAGCAAGCCCTCTTATTCGCTACCTCTATTGGCAACTTATGTAAGACCACTCCTGGCAAGCTGTAAAAGCCGTCACTTCTCAACGCTGTGGGTTTGGTGTCCAACAGGGGGTAGTACTGCGTGTTCTCCGTCCCGTCCTGGAAATCTGCGAAACCTTGATACATCAAGTCTTGTACGTACCGGCGTCTACGATTCAATATCTTGCTCTGGTGATCAGGCGGGAAAGAGTCTTTGATTCCATAGCCAAAAGCTAAACACTGCGCGTGGGTAACAGTGTAAATGGCGCAATCGCCACGAGAACGTTCCTGGACGTGTCCAGCGTCGGTGCGAAGTAGCCATTCGTAAGGAAGAAATGAGTTACCCAGAAAGGTAGAAAGCCAAGCGAAAATATCTGGTACGCATCTCGAGCCTGCGGACCGTGGGGAATTTGGAAGGCCTCTGAATTCCCCCAAATGACTATTAGCCTATCATTCCAAACCATCCGAATAGTACTACTCACGTATCGCCTCCCGAACATATATAATCCACCGTCTTCGACTCCGGAGAGACTGCACAAAGCGCCACATGTGCATCCGTCTGCTTATGCGGAACAAAATTAATTAACAGAAACAGATACCGCAATTTCCAAAACTGTCCTCGTGTCAAGTATTGACCTGTCTCTTCGGCCATTTCTTTGGGTGTGTTTTCCATCAGCAGGCTGTGAAACAATTGATGTGAAGGGAAGAAGAAGAATCGTGAGTCGCTGCCCGCGGAGTGGTAGTCGATACCCGTCAGCTTGCTGTGCCAGCGGTTCGCGTAGTCGCAGACGAATTGGAGGTAGGATTCGGTACAGGTTGCCGGCGTACCGGCTTCGGGGTCGAGGACTCGGAGACCTTGCCTGCTGTTGAGGCGGACGCCGGTACAGACTAGGATTATCAGACTAGATAGTTGTGGGAGAGCTTGGAGGGAAGGTAGGTACCATTAGATTCTTCGGGCCCAGGAGTGAAGCTAAAAAGGGGAAACTGAGGTAATGGTTGACTTCGCGCCTTCTCTTTATTTTGTGTTCTAATTTTAATTCGTAAGTCCGTCAAGTCGTCAAGTGCTCTAACGCCTACGTATTTCCTAGTCAGTCAGTGTTCCCTACATGCCGTAATGTCAGAAGGAACACTATGTTGTGAGAAGTAGTCAAGCACCTTCTAGAGATGGAGGAGATGCAATAGCAAGAGTTTCATTCATACGTTTGTTGAGCTTCTTGGCAGTCTCATTGTCTGGTGGGCTGAACAACTTGTCTCGTGCTAATCGGATGATAGCGACATCGCGGGCGACATCAGGTTGGTGCTCAGGAGCGTTGGGATTCATGACTCTCAGACCACAACATAATCCGCACAAGTATCTCCGCTAGACTCTGACGGAACAGTCTTACAGCACACACATTTTTAAATTCTTGCTGCTGAGTATGGAGCTCTGCACAAGATGCACAAAAGAAATCCAATGTTGAAAGACATGGTTAAGCGAAACAATGGGCCTGATGTCAACAAAGAAAATGTAATCCAAAGCGGCTACACCGTACTTGATCGAGGGATGAGCGACAAAGGAGACAGGCCACCGAAAGTTGGAGCCGAGTCCTTCTATTTGGTCTAGGTCTATCAAGTTTCCTCCAGTCTAGTCTACTCTAATCTATTCATGGCTTGAAACTCTCCTTGACACTCTTCAGAGCGACTCTTTTCACGCCAACCTCGCTTGTCCCAGCGATCCCCTTACCCTGCAACGTGAATACCTCCTCTACTCCTAGACTTTCCAAATACGCAATCGCCCTATCAAAATTGGTGCCCACCTGCACAGTCCCATGACTATCATCACTCAACGTCAATCGTCCCCCCAAACTCAGAAATTCCTCGCAAACACATCTCATTGGATACGGTTCTTGAAGACCCTTCCTCAATGCACTCGAGTTGATCTCTAGCAAGCCACCTTGCGCGACCACAACCTTCAGGTTTCTCACCACGCGCTCCCAGACACCTTCCATCTCCTTCAGACTCGCATTCGGTCTGGAGCTCAACAAGCGAATGAGATCAAAATGACCAACCACTCGAGGTTTCAATACATTCAACATCTCGAATTGCGAGTCGAAATAATCCTCAAACAAGCGCTCATCACTTCCGCCTGCGACGTCCCGTGCTTTAGCATAAAATGCAGCGTCGTAATCGATTGGAATGGTGTGGACATGGTGAACCGAGCCGATGAAATAGTCGATGACGGGATTGGAAGCGAGTTCTTTGATATATGATCCGTAAGAGGAACGGATCCATTCTCCCTCGAAACCAATCAAAATGTTGATTTGAGAGGCGTGTTTCGCGCGCAAGCGCTGTGCTTCTACGAGGAAGGCTTCATGAAGTGGTATGAGACCGGACACGCTTTCACCAGCTGCAATCTGTGAAGTTCGTTAGATGGATTTTCGAAAAGGAAAGAGTGAGGACTCACTTCTTCGGGGTACCGATCTTCATCAGAAGTCCGTGGCATATGCTCGGTTAGAGCGAAGGTCTGCATGCCCTTGGAAATAGCAGTTTGAACTACCTCTTCCAAGCTATCCTTTGCATGGCCTGGGCAGAATTGCCCCGAATGACTGTGCATAGAAAATGCCATCTTAAGTTCTGCTCAGTTGTGAACTGTGATGACGGAATTAAACAAAATCAATTAGAATGGACAAAAATGACGAAAGCAAGAAACTTTGTACACGGAGGCGGGCTAACTGATCGGGATCTTAAGCTTGACAGCGGTTTGCTTAATCTCATTCAGGTACCACGACGTCCTGATTTGGTGACCGCATGTATGACAGAACGTGGCACAGGGAATGGCAGACAGCAAACGCATGTGAGACCGATGCCCAGGAAAGTGGCAGGATAGTTGGAGGACTACCTATTTTCGGCCGCCGGTTGGTGGGGGATAAATCGTGGAGGGGCTTATCTAATCTCCACGTGGAGGACTTGCTTTTTGGTGGCTTGGGTGGTTTAAAGCGACGACATTTCTCTGTCGTTGACCATGAGATTCAAAGTAATCCGTTATGGCGGATCTTGAGACGCCTGAAGTATCGATATTGCTACTTGGTGACGCAGAGACGGGGAAGTCAACATTTTTATCGTAAGTAATGCCACTGTAGCTCTCCCAGAGGTCAATGATCTATCCGCTCTGATATCCTTGTCCATTCCAATGTCCATGTCATTCTAGCTCTTCAATTGCTTATATAGTAATGATTTAGACGTATAAGTAAAGGCTCAATAGCTCACGACAAGAAAGGTCCCATCGCTCTGCTCCGAGATGGCGACCAGCCCTTCGTCTTCGACATCACCTTCTTCAACCGTCCCTACCGGTTTGAGTTCTACGACACTTCCAGTCCAGAAAATTGGACTCTGTTACGTCCAGATGTCATAGTTCTATGTTATGATGTATCATCACGTCTATCTCTCATACATGCTCAGAGATTTGTGAGTCTTGCTTCCGTTTCGTTTCGTTTCTTTATTCGATATCGCCAAGGCTTGCTCCAAAGTGCATTATTTATTCGTGATGTTAACCATCATCTCGTGTTGCTGCCGTTCCCCATCCCGCAATACTATTCCCTAACACTAATGAACACCAGTGGATCCAAGAAATAAAACGCATTTTTACTTTCCAGAAGGAGCTTCCAATTCTCTTTCTAGGTCTCAAACGTGATCTGCGCAGCGAAGATGATCCGAATGGCATTATCTATCCACAAGAAGGGTACCGGATTGCTCAAGAGATGAGATGCGATCGGTATTTGGAGTGTAGTGCTGTCAGTGGGGAGCTGGTCCATGAGGTTTTTGAGGATATTTGTAGGACGGCTGCGATGAGTGGCAAGAAAGAAGGGACGGGAGGATTGAGTGAGGGTGGATGTGAAGTAATGTGATGGATTTGATCTCATCCTCTATCAATTTACGGTCTATTACCAAGGCAAGGGGGCTTTGGTGGTGTATAGTGCACTTATCGTTCGTCTGTTTGATGGGATGTTGGCGTTAGGACCACTCGAGTTCAGTCAGGTGATAATACTGAGGCTTGGAGAACATGGTACAGCATCGAGTAGATCGTTTATTCACTTGGGGAAAACAGATGGGATAAGATATACTAGTCGTGTTTCCACATTTTTATGTACCAAGGAAAGTATATACAACGCAAATGATAGAATGTCCCATGCTATGCATCAAGGAAAGTGGTTGGAGGAAAGACTCGCTGTGTCGAAGATACGCAACCAAAAAACATCTCTATCTACTCTTTTTGATCCTTGATATGCAGAGTTGTGCATTTAGTTGTACTCGTATGGAACAGCTCCAGGCCAGGTGGCAGTGCCTATGGTCATTTAGCATGAGACCAAGATTACACGACAAATAGTCTCCAAGATCAGCAGAAGAACTTACTGAAACCAACATCAATACACTCCTTCTCAAGTTGAGCCTCAGAGCCGATAGAGAGAGCGTAAAGCTGATAGATATCTAGACCGGAAGGACCCTTCTCTCCAGTCTTGCAAGCATTGAAGCCCCTGGTCGCGAACTTCAGCTGCCCAACTGTGCCTTCCTCCTTCTGAGGAGTGAACTGCCATGGTCCGGTCATGGCACCTTCAGGGATAGCACCACTGTGGGGAACTGTGAAGCCAAGAGATCCGTCTTTACGAACGAAGGCATGTTGTCCCCCGGGGACGACAGCATCCATGGAAAGGGTTTGGCTTTCAGGGTTGTAGGCGAAGACAGTAACGTTCCCAGCTGTGATTCTTTCTTAGCATTACGCACGAAATAGGGAAATTTCGAGGAAGAGACGCACCCTGAGAGCCATCGATCTGTCCTGATGGGCAGTAAGTGCCTGTTCCATTGTTGACATTGAAGTTGTACTCCTTAGCATTTACTCCGAAGCCTTGGATGGGGCTGCCACTGTGGTGGATGATCGCGGCGAAGGCATTTGGGTTTGAACGGGCGTGGGATGAATTGGAGTTGCAACTCCGAGGCCAGCGATGGCAGAAACGATGGCGGTTTTAGTGAACATGCTGAAAGTTGTAAATCGTTGACTAGTCTTGAGATTTCAGATCGAGGTATTGTCTTTTGATAAATGGGGTGTCGTAGAGATGTCTTTGGATGTTGTTTGAATGACGAGAAGTTAGAAGACCGTCGAGAGGATACATGTCTGAAAGTTAGAGGAGATAGGTTCAGCATCGGTAATGTACAAATCCAAGACTACGATTGTTGAGGCAATGATAGACATTTTCTCGTATTTTATGACGGCATTCAGCCCGCCATAACAGAGTCAAGCCTTCCCATTTCATAGCCAAATAAAGGCTCACACCAAATCCGGGTAACTGGACCCTGAAATTGAAAGCACACCAATCCGTAAAGAGTAACCAGAGGAGCATCTTAGCATCAACTGCCCGAGACACTTAACGAACCTCAACCTCGGATACGTTTAAATACATCACATTTGACATACAGAAGCACTTGCTCGCACCAAGAACCCAAAAGCAATCAAGTACGACCAGTATAGAAATAACAATCGAAACATGTCCAAGCCTCGCTGGCATCTGGAGAACTAATCTTGCATCGGGAAAAGCGAGTCTCGATCGAGCAGAGAAAAGTGCCGATCATGCCATTCCCACCGGTCGTGCCTCTTTGTGAATATCCGGGGTAATAAAACGAGATGGCTGATGTTTGCCTCTAATTTTATGTCACTGGATCAAACAATCTTGTATAACACGACACTGGGGTTTTGCAGGAAATGAGCTGGCCAATCATATGCTAGCGCACCCGAGCCCATTGACGAAAGGCAAGGCCAAGGCCGGCGAAGCTTCCAGTTCCTTGCTCTGCATTCGTGTGTACTTACGACTTTACAACCTCTAGAAAATCTTCTGACACCTTATCTAATTCCTACTCAACTCGCATTCATCCACCCAGAGACTCGAAGATCTGATCTTAAGTATCTGAAGTTTTCGATTCGTACAAAATGTCTACCGCCGTCATAAACACCGATGACGACCAACTCGAGCCTACTCTTCAGTCGATCCTCGACCAAAAAACACTTCGCTGGATCTTTGTTGGAGGAAAGGGAGGTGTAGGAAAGACAACAACATCCTGTTCCCTAGCCATCCAACTTGCCAAAGTCCGCAGATCTGTCCTCCTCATCTCCACGGACCCCGCACACAATCTGTCCGATGCCTTCTCGCAGAAGTTTGGAAAGGAGGCTAGACTGATTAATGGCTTCACCAATTTGAGCGCGATGGAGATTGATCCCAATGGAAGCATTCAAGAGCTCATGGGTCAGGCTGAGGAGGGAGAAGGTCCAGCTGCTGGAATGGGAGGAATGATGCAGGATTTGGCCTTTGCTGTGAGTAGTATTACCCCGCCATTTGCAGCACAGGAATTAATAGATCGCAGATTCCAGGTATCGACGAGGCCATGTCATTCGCAGAAGTCCTGAAACAAGTCAAGTCACTCTCGTACGAAACCATCATCTTCGACACGGCGCCAACAGGCCACACACTGCGCTTCCTACAATTCCCAACCGTACTCGAAAAGGCACTCGCAAAGATCTCGCAGCTCTCCTCACAATTCGGTCCTATGCTGAACGGTTTGCTCGGTGCAAATGGATCTCTGCCAAACGGCGCAAACCTGAATGAGATGATGGAGAAGCTAGAGGGCTTGCGGGAAACAATCAGCGAGGTCAACACGCAATTCAAGGACGAGAACTTGACAACATTCGTTTGCGTATGCATACCCGAATTCTTGTCACTATACGAAACCGAGCGCATGATCCAAGAGCTAGCGAGTTACGGAATCGATACGCACTGCATCGTCGTGAATCAGCTGCTCTTCCCAAAGTCAAGCAGCGAATGCGAACAATGCAATGCTCGGAGGAAGATGCAGAAGAAGTACTTGGAGCAGATTGAGGAGCTGTACGATGAGTTTAATGTGGTCAAGATGCCTTTGCTGGTAGAGGAGGTTCGAGGGAAGGAGAAGCTGGAGAGTTTCAGTGAGATGCTCATCCACCCTTATGTTCCACCAGCCGGAGGTCTATAGACAAACCCTAGACAGACAGAATTGATACCCTTTCAGAGGCAGGCTCTGGCCAAGACTTTCCATTTTGTCTATTTATTGAATAAGAGCAGATTAATGTGAGGTATTTGATTGGTCGAGATAGGTTAGTCTTATGGATTACCCCACCAAGGTACATCCCACCTTGAGAGATCTCGGTTCTTTTGCAGAAGCTACCCCGCCAACCTTCATTTCAATTCACGTTCTTTTCTGAGCTTCACTTCCCGGCCCGCTGTCTCAAAATCCTCTCACCCCTCTTCTCTTACAAGAGACCGAGATTCGAGAGTGAACAATGGATCCAGCATTCAGTAATGATGGCGCCGGCATGGCTTTACTACCACACCACCCATCCCGTCGAAAAGTGTGGATAGGTAAAATCGGCGCAGTGCACGGCCGAATGCCAGGGATCAATAAGCTACCGTTGAAAGTCCTAGGGACGATTGGGACACTGGTGCTTGTAAACATCGTGGTTTGGGTGGGTGTTGGGGTGGTTCTGGTAAGTTTTTACATTATTGATTCTGGTTGATCCTGGCAATTGGCCAATTTAAAGTTGGATGAGTACTTACTTGAATAGGCGTATCATCCGTGAGTTTCTTCTCATTAAAGCAGATGGAGATTTGTGTGAAGGAATGGTCATGAATTTTGTGCCAAACAAGTGGAGGTCATCGTGTGTCCTCAACTTCAAATTTGGGCAAAATATGAATAGTAGCATTGGATCATGGAATTCAGCGCCGAGCATATACTGATGCTGAGATCTTTACGACAGGAGAATGGCCGGTACAGCTGCATTGGCATATAGTCTCGGCTTGCGACACGCTCTTGACGCTGATCATATTGCCGTAAGTCATTTTGTGCTTGTGTCCGAAAGTCGAAATATCATACTGAAAGCAAATCCAGGCAATCGATCTCATGACCAGACGCCTGATAGCAGATGGGCAACGACCCACTACTGTCGGGACGTTCTTCTCGCTTGGACATTCAACGTTTGTCTTCTCCTCTGTCTACCTTCTTCCTCCCGTCACTCCTTGAACAAGACCTGACAAGTTACAGAATCGTAATCATAACATCCATCGTCGTGGCCGCGACCGCAGCCGCCGTCTCAGACCGTTTTGGCTCCTTTAGCAAAGTCGGTGGCATCATCGGGACTTCCGTCTCTGCTGCATTCCTTATCATCCTCAGTATGCTGAACATGTGGATCCTTTGGAAGCTATGCGTGCAGTTGAAGACTATCGTTGAGATGGGGGAAGAGAGGACGCCGGATCCTTGGGATGGGGCTGGTGGAGGACCGTTATTTAGAGTGTTCAAGAGGATGTTTAAGTTTATTGATCGGTGAGCCCGTCTCCTTCGAAACTGAGAGCCACTTGAAGGGAACCGGCATCAAAGTGTGAAGTTGCTGACACAAGGTATACAGTCCGTGGAAAATGTACCCCCTCGGCGTCCTCTTCGGTCTCGGCTTCGACACTTCCTCAGAAGTCGCCTTACTCGGAATAGCCTCTCTTCAAGGCGCATCGGGAACCTCTTTCTGGCTGATCCTCATCTTCCCAATCCTCTTCACAGCAGGCATGTGTCTCCTGGACACTACCGACGGCGCCCTAATGATGACGCTCTACACCTCTACGGCGCTCGCTCGGGACCAGATCGCCATTCTCTACTACAGCATCGTGCTTACCCTCATTACCATCTCAGCTGCAATGGCTATCGGTGTGATACAACTGCTGAGTTTGATTCTCAATGTGGCTGAGCCGACAGGCAGGTTCTGGGATGGCGTGGAGAAGGCGGGGGATAATTATGATATCATTGGGGGTGCCATCTGTGGGAGTTTTGTGGTTGCTGGAATAGGCAGTGTCTTGTTCTATGGGACCTTTAGGAGGGCAGTTGATAGGAGGATCAGGAAGAGGGAGGAGAGGGAAGGGCAGGAGGGCGTTATGGTTGATGGGGATGGGGATGTGGATTTGGGGGGTGAGGATGTGATTGTTGTTGACGAGGGAGATAGGAGAGGCGAAGCTGGCCCATTGCCGGATAAGAAGGCCAGGGTTGATGTTGAAGCCAGCGCTGGGCCTTCTGGTTGAGAATCAGGTCAATTTGAGGAGTTATGAGCTGGGTAAGGTGACGTCTAGTTCAAACTCGAGACGAATTACCAATGGAAGGTTTGAAACTATAGTCAGGCCTTATTTGTATTACTCGATTTCGGGTTGAGAAGGGGGTATAGAATTGGAATATGGTAAACAAATACATTATGAGGGAAGAAATTCGGGAGTTTCGAGACCGAGGAGCCCCTATTTTAAGCGAAGCGCGGAGACCAATTTACTTAGATACTTAGTCTTCAACAAACTTTTCTCACCATGATATACAGGATGCGAGTGACTGAAAGTGAACGTTCTTCCAGCGAGAACCTCTTGGATTGAGGTTGACGTAGATGGACACATTTATATGTGCAATCAATTTGAGATAACCGTCTTATTACTGAGCATATACTTCCTTCTGAACATTCGGAAAGGAGCGTGAACCATGAGTGTAAGTATAGCTGTTACAGCTCGCGAAACATATCCTTGGGATTGTCATAGAAGTACTTATCTCTCGATTCCCTCTCATGTTCCCCAAACCCCGCCATCAGCTCCCTTACGGGCTCACAATCCTCAGGGTTCGCATAGAACACGGCGCCCGACATCTCTATTGCCATATGCCTTTCCTCCATCGTATAAGCATTTCTCCAAGTCCAACCTCCGCGCGAAAGATCGTCCCAATTCTTCTCGTACAAGACCCAAACACCCCCGGTCCCAGGCCATTCAAGCACAATCGCCTCTCTATCCTTAGCTGATATCGGGATATCCCTCGTGATAACAGCGCGCTCATACGTCGAGAAGCTCTCCCACCATTTCTCGCCCGTCAGGGGTAGCTGTCGACAGAAGATATCTTCTTTGTTGGGAATGGGAGAGCGAGGAGGTATATTGAATCGTGAGAGGTGGAGGAAGTCCAACTCGACGCTGGTGAGGTGGCGGTTGATAATTATGCCTCTAATGCCAGGGTAGCATAGGACTGTGTTCCAGCCTCCGAGATGGTGGGTTCGTCGTTGATTGATAAGTCTACGGGTGGAGCGAAGGCTATGTTTTCATCTTGTCTTGTGCTGATTGATCTTGAGGGGTGCAGTGATATATTTGATGAGAGGTATTACGCTAATGATGGTGAAAATGATGAGGGTAATGAGCTGGAATGGCTTTTCGGAAGCCGAGACATAATGATCGTGTTCTGGTGTAGATATTCTGGAGAGAATGCATCATGGGGAAGGCAATGAAGCAACATCCAAGGTTCCGGTAAACAAAATTGAAGAAATACAAGGGATTTTCAGGAAGACGAGCCCCTTTTTAAGCGAAGTTACGAAGTAGCGAAGTAGGCAGAGATCAGGTCCAGAGATCATATTCAACATTGAGAAGATGGCAAAGAACCTGATATCTTTCTTCAAGTACACGAGAGTAAGAGATTACATGCCTTAAAAGGGCTCTCTTACGAGTTCTACCGACCTTGTCGCGCCCCCGCGAATTCAGATATCTTCAGGTCGCTTCCGGTTTATATTTATGACTTTACCAATCTTCGCTGAGACGCATTCATCCACGACTTGACTTCACAAGCAAATCACTTGGTTGGCACATTTCTCGACCTTCAATTCCGTACATCAATTCAGATAAGCGCCCTTCCCGCGAAAACATCTCGGGGCGAGCTTCAGGTTGGTGCTTCATGAGAACATGTCATGTGCCCCTCCATTCGAGATTCCCCCACGACATCACCGCCGCTATCCGAGACAGCCTGAGAACCTTGAAATGAGAGCAACCGCTGAAGGTCCCTGCCCAAAAGCCAATTCAATTACCTTTGTACCTGCCTCAACCACCCTGAATTCCAGGTCGTGATCATGATCTCACCTCATCTCATCAATTGAAAATAATCCACAGAAATCCGACTCACCGCTCTCCACGTATCACGCTCCCAAGAGATCGAGTCATAATAAGGTTATCGCAATCGTAATCGATAAGCCGAGGGGTTGTCCGTCCTTATCGATTATCGATTGCTATCCTTTCTCCCTGGTCTTGTCTTGCATCGTCTTGCCTTGGGACGGGCGTCGATCACACGGGAGGGAAGTACTGGCTAGGTTAGGGTGCGCCACGAACCCTCCTTGCATTTCCTTTGACCGCCGGCATGATGAGGGTGCGCATGATGGGTGGAAAGTCTAATTGTTTGGATTTCTAAGGGATGGAAGGAAGGACTGGAAGGAGAGCAGGGCAGGGAGGGCAATTGGAGATCGGATGGCGTGGGGGATTGAAGTGTGATTGATGCATTTTAGTTCTGAAGGAGGGAGGGATGTGAATCAATTGCGCTGAAGAAGAGAATTACGTCGTGTATCGCGCTTCTGTCTTTCATTCTCTAGCTACTGCATAGAAGGAACGGGAATAGAAGGTGAAGGAGGAGGTGCGGACCTCGCCTGGTCCTGGGCCAGATCATGGAGGGGTCAATTGCATTGCAGATACTCGAGAAGGTGGAGATGAAGAAGATGGAGGGGTAGACTGAGACAAAAGAGCGTGGCATTTGCGATAGCATGTGAAAATGGATCCCAGGGAGTGATCTGATCACCAGGATCTGGACGGGAGTGGGTGAGGAAAAGAAGTGGGCCATGTGACCTTTCCGCTTCCAACCTCCAAGTGGTTTCGATACGGTACTTGGTGTGGCTAGGGAGAATAGGGAGGGAGGTGATATCGCCAGATGATCGGTTGCACGAGATGGGTGATCAGGCTGGCTGGGTTTAGCGACTTTCAGAAAGGGTTGAGGGTGTGAGGTCTGGATTTGGTGTGGATAGAAAGGGAGGAAGATGAGGTGGGGGAGGGACTATTGATTTTGCAGCTGAAAGTTCGATTGGAGATGAATATGATGGGCTGGCTGTGTAACATGCGCTGATTCTCATTCTCATTCTCATCCTCATCCTCATCCGAAGCCAGGCCTCGAAGCCAAAAGCCAAAGTCGGGAGATTGAAGGGTGGAAAGACAGACGTCCGTTTTACGACGTTCTGGATTGGCGAATCTAGGTACCTGCCCAGTCTCTGTACTCCCAATGGCTGGCTAGAACCTCATCGTGGCGAGTGCGAGCATGATACGTGTGCATGAAGGTAATTACGTGGTTCGTGCCTTGCAATATCAGCAGCGCGTCAAGTTTCATGAAACAACTCAATTGCTTTTCTTCAGATCCTTTTCGGGAAAACTGGGAAGACTAATTGAGGTCAATCGATGCTGATGACGACAGAATTGACTTTGGGGAAAAAGCAAGACACGTGGAGTTTCGAGAAACGAATGTGGAACCGTAGTTGTAAGTACTGAAGGGAACCACGTCGACGAGATCAATTGGGGCGAGGTGGGAGCCTTGCCTTGCCTTTCCGTTCGTTCTGTTGTGATCGCTTCGGCTGTCGCTATTTGGTACGACGTGCATTTCTCGCCCGGCTTTAACTGGTTTCCTAGTTGGGACTGCGGTAGGTAGCCTGGAATGTGAACAGTCAATTCGACCTATGTGATTTGTAAATGGCCCCCATTCTTCTTGATTTATCGAATTGTCAAGGTCTAGAATGTTTGCGGAGGTTGAGGTCCTGCAGAAGAACAGGGGCATGGAAGTATGGTCTATTTATTCCTACATGGTGTTGTTAAATGCCCCCCTAACGCCTTGCCATGCCTTGCTAGAAATTCCATGCTATATCCCATTATTTCATGCCTCCGAAATCCAACTTTCTGGCTACCTTCGGCCCTCTATCATCATCTAATACTCCAGGTCTTCTTTTCAGATCCTCTCCAATCTTCTCCTCACTAGAACTCCCTTGTTTCTTTGGTAGATCTTCGTTCCTAGTTGGCTTGGGGTCTGCTGCCCACCACTTGTGCTCTAGTGCTTCTCGTCCTGTGATCCGCTTCCTCGGATCCAAGATCAGCATCTTCATGAGTAGATCTACACCTTCGTGACCTGCTGTCCCAAAGGTAGCGAGATAATGATCTCGTCCACGAACTGGGTTGGGTGGGTCTGGCACCGTATATTCTGGCAGTTTGGACACACCTGGCCAATTCTCTTCTGTAGGTGTGCCGATGGCTTGACATATCAAGTTGACTTGCCCGATTTCTGTGTCGCCTGCTATATAGGGCGTTCTGATGACAAGTTCTGCGAAGACCAAGCCGACGGACCAGATGTCGACCGCGCCAGAGTAATGTCTCGCTCCGAAAAGAAGCTCTGGAGGTCTGTACCAGCGTGTAATGACATTTGAGGTCATGATACGGTAAGGATCCGAAAAGGAACGCGCAAGTCCGAAATCTCCTAGCTTGACTTCACCATCTGCGGCAATAAGCAAGTTGTTGGGTTTGATATCGCGGTGTAGCACGAAATTCTCATGGCAGAACCAAACGGCTCTTGTTAACATGCCCATCCAAGCCTTGATATCTGCTGCGCCATAACGTACGCCTTCTGTATCCTTGATCAACATCTCTAGATCGCCCAAGGGCAGGAACTCGAGGACGAGGTTGAGGTTCTGGTCTTTGGAGGAGAAGACGGAGAGGAGGGAGATGATGTTTGGGTGGGAGAGCTCTTGGAGGTGTTTGAGTTCGCGGATGGCGTCTGGGGCCATGCCTTCGGTGTATTCTTTCTGAATCTTGATCTTCTTGATGGCTACGAACTTGGTTGGGTCGGTACGGAGGTGTCCAAGGTAGACATTGGCGTATGTTCCCTCTCCGAGTTTCCTGCCTACAGAAGTCAGTATGATGAGTAGAGTTTGTAGACATACGACGAATCACCTTTGACATATTTCTGCTTCTCGTCCTCATTCATCTGCTCTGCTAGATCGTGGCCGCCAGTACTGGGCTGCATTGCTTCTGGTGTTGCTCCATTGGAGGCTGCATTGTTCGATAGCTTTGATTTGCTCGAATTGCCTTTGTCTGCGTCCCCAGGGACAACAAGAGGCGAATTCGCCATGGTCAATGGCTGGAGGGATCAAAGGCTGCGGGCGTAGATTGAATTGGATTTAGACATCCCTTTGTGGCAGTCTGGTTGTTGGATTTCCATGCCGCGATTCGCGATGTGGGGAGACGCGAGGTCAGTTGCGGTTATCAATTCAGCACAAGGCTACAGAACGGCCGGTCGACGTTTAGGGATAGATTTGACTGTTCAATTGATCCTGATTGGAAGTGATTGATTCGATTGAGTAGATAGAAAAAGAGCCAAATTATTACTGGATGAACTGCGATCCAATATCAAAGTAGAATCACCCCTCCTTCACCACCATCAACATGAACGCAGAGTGAAGTGTGAACGAGCAAGCAATCAATCAAGATCCGCTGCTATGCGCCCTGCTTGCCCCTCCGAGCCCTCTGTGCAGCCGGTGCAGCGTTGGGCTCCGGACTTGCTGTCGGACTTTAGATCAGGCTTCACCGATCAAGGACTTATACCCAAAGTAGACTAGTATATGTCCTAGTGATCTTTGTGTTCTCGCGCTTGGTTCGATCTGAGTGACTCATACCACTCAACTCGACCTCCGCAACGACGTCGTTCTATTGCGTGAAAGAGCGAACCACGGCGGAAAAGAGAGGGCGAGGCTGCGCTGCACTGCACTGCACAGCTGGAGCACAGGCTGAGAGCAAACCAGACCAGACCAGAGCACGAGCGAGTTGGGATGGATGTGCCTCTCGGGAGATGTTTCCTTTGCCCTACTGTTCTCTACGGTTGTGCGCCCTCCTCTTTTCTACTCCTCTCCGCCAATCCAGAGACGTCTCAAGGTGCGAGGTCCCCCCCCCCAACTCACCTCTTCCCCCAATTCATCCCCCAATTCTCTCAATTGCCCCAATTGCATCGCGCAATTTTCGTTCTCGCCAGTGTCAATGCATTGGAGTATCAGTGGCCAGTGCCAATGCCAGAGCTGAGCGACCCCCTTTTCCTTGCCTCCAGTACAATACAGCCAGCACACGTATTCGGTGGTGGCATCTATTGCTTCATGCCCAATGCCAGCCTGCTCTACCATTGGCCAATGCCCTCTCCTCCGCCTTTCACTTCCCTCCATATTCCTTCTCGTACATTCCAATCCCATGCCCTGCTCGCTCTACTCCATTACGCGTTGCTGGCTATTCGCGCGCCCCTTCCAAAACACCGCTCAGCACAGCACAGCCGCCCTCTCAAACAAAGAGGATTCGATTCGGGAGTCCATCCAACCAACCAGCAAGGACCAGCACCAGCAGGCATACGCCAACTAACCGCTGCCTAAGCTCCAGCCAGAAGCAAAGAGAACCAGAAACACCAACCTGACATTGGGCCACCGATATCCGTCATAGACGGTCAGACTGACTCAAGGCAGGCCGCCTCTCTTGCTACTCAATTCAGCACCTATTGTGGGGGAACGCCTCTCAAGCAAAGTAAGTCAGGTAAGGAAAGTCAACGAGAACATACAAAGGTGGGCTGCATCACTTGGTCATACGGCGGCTTATACCACGAGGAGTCATCTACCACACACACTTCCTCCCACTTGAGGCAAGGCGGCCAGCGGCCAGGTCAGGCAAGGCCAATATCATCAGGTACCAGTGGTATTCCAGATTATGCAGCCCAGGCAGACCATACGACCCTTGCCCTCCACATAGTCACTCACTCCTGCGCTGGCTACCTCCACATCCGCATCCACATCCCACCACTACGCCCTACCCTACTTTACCTGCCTGCTGCCACAATCACCGGCCAGCAGCGCCAGCCTATTTATTCTTACTCCCTCTCGCACTCTTCTTGTTTCTCACTCTCCTCCCTCCTTTCATCTCACTTCACTTCGAAACAAACACTCTACCGCATTCCTTTCACCATTGTCTCGCTACTCTCTTTCAACCAATTCACTCGACACTGCTAGCCTGCGCACGCATTGACTGGAGACCGGAATTCACAAAGAACCGATCGGTCTGACAACTCAGCTGACCAAGCCTCATCAATCTTGCCAACTCCTACACGCAACTCGATTTCTCTACAAAGTTCCCCGGGCCCCATCTGACATTGAACCGTCGGCGGACTTAAGAACACTCCAATTCCGCAACACACTCCGAGAGTTGCCACAACTAGCCAAAGGCATCTGGGGGAGGCGCATACAAACGAGATATGGATGACAAAACACCTACGAGCGGCCTGCACTCTTCCACCTCCTTCGATGACTCCTACCCATCGACTACACATTCACCAATTCGGCCATTGACTACCTCCCCGACATATATCTCGCAACCTTCTCAGCCATTTCTCCCAAGCATCAATCGAATCGTCAACATGGAGAATAAGGGACCTTTCGACGCCAGAACCACCATGCTCTCGCCACCAGAGCAAACACCTCAAGAGAGTTTCTCTCCTTCGTCGTCGAGACCATCAATGGAGTTCAACATGAAGGAAGCCAATTCGAATACGACGGGCAGAGGCCTCGCTCCTCTTTCGCCACCCATCTCCCCAGAATCGAAGACGGTCAATCCAGATGATACGCCTCCCAGCGTCGTTCGAGACATGATCCTCTTCCCACAACCAGACAATAGCCCGACTCAACCTCCTCTCTTCGTTGACCATGAACGCACTCGAATGGTGACCGAATACGTCCAGGCTAGGGAACCAAGTGTTTTCAGAGAGGTCTCACCACCTCGCCACGATGAGTATGAGCTCATCTTGGAGTTCAAATCACAGGTTGCGCAAGCATATAATGCCAATCGAAAGCAATGGGCTCAACGGGAGATTGCTCAGTTGAGAGAGGATAACTTGCTGAAGATGGGAGGAAGACGATACACTACAATTGCACCTGCGCATGCTGGCGGTGTACGACAAGTCAGACCAAACATCAAGCCCGTCAAGTCAGGAAACAGCGTCAGAGTTGCGAAGCCACAACGACCACCCAAGACGACTCAAGGATATCGCGGCTCTACCCCTGATACAGCGAAGAGAGTTGCTCGCGAGGACAAGGACTTCAGTTCGCTGCCTGATTACTGCCCACCCCTCTCCACTCTTCCGAGCAAAGCCAATTCTCTCAAGGTCGATTGGAAAGGTGCTCCCATTGATCTCAGATCAGACCCTCACGCCCACCTTCTTCACCCAGACGAGGTTCACCTTGCCGCCAACCTTCGTCTCGACTGTGCTACCTACCTGACCTCGAAACGCCGAATCTTCATCAAGAGAATCGAGGCTTTCAAAATCAAAAAGGAATTCAGAAAGACCGATGCTCAGCAGGCATGCAAGATCGATGTCAACAAGGCCAGCAAACTTTGGTCTGCATTCGACAAAGTCGGTTGGCTCGACAAGAAGCACATCATCGAGTACGTCTAAATGCACCGACTCTTGCTGGTCATCGAGCACGCGACAAATAATTCACGACTTTTTCTTTCATACACTTACTGCATTGCGACGGTTATTCGCATCGGGGGTTGACGATTCATTCAACCTGAATCCGGACATGACACTTTTCATTTGTCACCATGCCTGGATCGGATATGGGATTGGGATTATGGTACGGCACTACCTATGGGGATATGTCACTGTGGCAGGGATAACACCACATACATACATGATCAATCATGTTTGCGTTGCGTTTGCATTTGCATTGGGCTGATAGCTTGATACCCAGAGCCCGCCCAGCTCCACCACCTTCACTTCCCTGCTTTTGCAACGAGTTTATGCACAGGGGAGGGATATTTGCTTTTTGATACTTATGATAACTTCATTGGATTTACTCTTCTTCACACATCCATGCTATCATTTTCTTTTGTCTATGGATGGTTCTTGTGCATTTCTGGATGGTTTTTACATGGATATGGGCACGTTTGGCGCTGTTGACTATTTGCCCCCTTTCGATTGATACTTCGGCCTGGTATTTGGGATGGATTTGGGACGGCTTTGGGATAGTGGCGGCTCGGGTATGCATGGCATGGTTACGGGCATACATACAGAGCATCGGTTGACAGACAAACCCCGCATATGCAGGTGCACACAGAATGGACAAGGGCCCGTGGATTTTTTCGATGTACCTTGATTACTTCGATGGACTCTAGATTAGTTTGCGAGATCCTCACAATACATACATACTACCCCAATTTTTATGAGTCTTCCTTCTTTGGTAAAGATCGTACTGTGAAAATGGTGCGACTTGAGTAAGAGGATGAGATAGGCGTAAGTGAGAGGACTGTACGTGAATGATTACATGAGATGATCTCATCTCGTTTCTATTTGTGGCTCAGCGGGTTCGGTGTTCAACTTCAAGAACAAGAACATGATATCCCAAAGTCAGATCCGACATCCATCTGTCAATTTTCAATAAGTTAGTTCAGTGCGGGGCCACCATGATTTCAATTCTCGTCTGTTTGAATTGCTGGATTTTCCAACTTCAATCCTGCCGAAGCTACGGTGTGCTCTTCTTCCCTGCCGTGCCAAGGGGATACTTGACTGGAGCAAACAATTGTAAATGTCAGACTCATTACTATCTTGATGGATTGCAGCAAGTTTGCTTGACGGAAATATGCAGGCCTTCGTCGCATTGATGTGTCCCTCATTACCCTTACAGCGAACGTTGATGTATTCATGTAGGCAATTGCTTTTCCATAGAAAATGGCAAAAATGACAAGGACAGACGGCATTCGGGAGGGGAACATCTTTTACGTATCGTCGAGAAGTAAAGCTGCATTCGAAAGTAGTCGTTCCAAATTGCGTCAAGATAAAGGCTCAATTGGAACAAGTGTGCAGGCCACGTTCGGAGACCGCGAGGATGGTGCTTGAAGGGCGATCCTAGGTAATGGAACAGTCATCCTCACCACGACGTTGACAAGCCGAAGACATATACACCAGTCGCTAAGCGCGTGAGTTCTTGCTGTTTCATTTAGGTCCAAACCTCGGCGCCTGTTAAGGGTCCTGCCTCGCTTCCAGGTAAACAGTGATGTCTCGAAAGGTACTAGGGAGCTGAGCCGTGAATGTGGTGGACGGCCACGGGACGCGCAAGAAGTGGAGAGGAAAATTCTCATCCCGTCCCATCTTATCAGATCAAGTCTCTTTTCTTGCTCAACCCCACCCATTACATCGTCCACCAACCATCTTCAGGCTTCGGACACGGGATCGATCGATCTGATTAGATTATTAGGTTATCAGATCAACTGATAGCGCCTTAGCGCGGGGTTCTGATTCTTTATCCCAGCATTTTTCACTCCGGACTCCACTCTTGATGCTTGTTGCACAACTTGTTTGTGTATTGATTGGCTCGGTCTTACAAGGGAGATTTGGGAAGGTGGATGAAGATTGGAGGATTGAGATGAAAGCATGGCTGCTGAGTACTACATATCCACTCTCACACCATTCTCCCGGTCTCGGTCAAGCTAGAACCTTGCTTTTCGTGCCGAGGAGTTTTATCTGATCTTCTTCCTCTTGTCCTCTGCTCTGTTTTGTTTCGCTTTCCTGTTTTCTCGTCGTATCTCTTGCTGCTGCTCAAGAAGTAAAAACCATCACCATGACTTCCCAACCAACATACCCACTCGTCAAGCTACCTCATCCATTCCTCACAAGCTACCGCATCACCACTTCCTCCTCAACACCAACCACCCTCTCATTGAATCTCGACTCTCAACCCAGTAATGGCCAAACACCACCAGAACCCCTCCACAACCCCAACCTAACCTTCCTCCCCCTCACATCCCGCCCATCAACCTCCATCCCACCAGCATCAGACAACAGTCTCTGGGCTCGCGCCTATCGTAGCCCAAGCACAACCTTCGCCTGGACAGAAACCTCCCCTCCATCCCTCGCCCAAATCTGGAACCTAATCCACGCCATCTACCTCTCCTCCCCAGGCAACGAATATTTCCGCCTCTCCCTCACCGGCCGTAGCTCAGGCACGATCCGCACCGAACTCCTCGTCACCGGCCTCGGAATCACGCATCCCCAGCCCTGGCCAGGAAAAGCGATCGACCCAGCATTCGCGCCCACTCCAGACTCTAAAGATGAGATCCTGATCCTTCGAAGTGCATTCTGGCAAGGCGCCGCCTCGCCCTTCGGACCCCGCCCAATCTGGACCTTGGGAGAAGGAACATCGGGTCCTCTTCGCAAACCTATATCTTCGTACCCCTTAATGCCAGAATCCTACACTCAAACAATGAAATTCCCCACCGAGCCCATCTACGCTCGCCATCCGATCCGTCGGCCAAAACCGCATCCGGGGTCGGTGTGCTATAGTCGGTATATACCCGAGCTGGACGAGCATTTCTCGCTGGAGGCTGTGGATTGGCAGGATGATGAACATTTGGCGCTGTTTAATAAGTGGCAGAATGATCCGAGGGTTGCTGCCGGGTGGAATGAGACGGGGACGCTGGATGAGCATAGGGCGTATTTGAGGAGGTTGGGGGAGGATCCGCATGTTTTGTGTTTGTTTGGGAGGTTTGAGGGGAGGAGGTTTGCGTATTTTGAGTTGTATTGGGCGACGGTATGTCTCGTTTTTGTTTACTTTTCTTTTCATTCCTCGCTTGTCACGCTCTCGTTTCCTGCTGTGTTGCATCCCTAACCATCTCTCACATCCTCCCTCTCGTTTTGGAGGTTGATTGTTCTCGATTGTTTGTAAACAGAGAGCGGAATTGGATGATTGATTGATGGATGGCTGACTCTCTTTCAACCGAACAGGAAGACCACTACGGCGCCCACTACTCCTCCTCCCCCTACGACCGCGGCCGGCACTCCCTAGTAGGCGACTCCACCTTCCGAGGGTCCAAGCGCGTCAACGCCTGGTACAGCAGCTGCATCCACTACTGCTTCCTCGACGATCCTCGCACCGCCAACGTGGTCGGCGAGCCGAAAGCCACAGGCGGAACCATCCTCAGCTATGAGAATAGTCAGGGTTTGACGATTGGCAAGTATGTGGATCTGGGGCACAAGAGGAGTGTGCATAGTGTTTGCTCGAGGGAGAAGTGGTTTCAGCTTTGTCCCATTTGGTGGGATGGGAGAGAGAAGCCGCTGGAGAGTGCGGATAGGGCGGCTTGGAATGCGAAGTTGTAGGGTTGGAGGGAAGGATGATGGGAGGGGGGACCGTGAGATGATGAGTTGTGGGTGACGTGGTGAGATTTTGTGGCTATTTTTGTGGTGAAGATGTATGTTTTTGGTTGTCGCTGTTGAAAATGAAATGAGATAGATAAATGCAAAGAGAAAGCTTCATTCTGTTAATTCTTTCGGCGTGTTTCCAGACAGCGTTACGAAGCCAGAAGAAACAACAACATGAACCAAACCCATTCAGTAAGCTTATGCGACATAGTACTAGCAGGAAGGACGACGACCTAGAAGAAATTGGGTGGTAAACTGTATTGAAGGAGGTGAAGTGGTAAGCGAGTGACAGAACAAGCGAAAGCACTTTCCCAATTCTCCAACATTAAGCTAGATGTGCTTTACTTTGGCAAAGCAGAAGTGTGATGAGGATAGTATGGGAATGAACAATGCAATTCATGAATCAGATTTACGATTCTTGCAGATAAACCCTATCGCTGGCTAAAGCTCTGGGCAAGAAGATAACTGAACAGAACTGCAATATATGACTTGACTGAATGTATGGAAGGACTAAACCACAGGAAACGAAGCTGACTTGGAGAAATGCAGCATATGGCCTCGAGATGATAAATGACCTTGTGACATCCCGTGTTGCCCATTTGCTTGCTCAGGAAGAGCAAGCGATAGATTCTCAACCGTTCTGCAATCATATCGCACCGGGAGAATACCTCACTAGAGGTAATCTTCGAAGTACTGTAACAACTTACAGAGAATGTCTTCATATGGAAAAGAGTCCGATCGATCATCGGAAAAACACAACAAGAGCACCACTTTGATTCCGTTGTTCCGCTAAACGAGAGCTTCCTTGCACAATCCACTTTCAATACTGATTCCCCACGATGCGCCAGCAGATAACCGGAATCTGACGGGAATATCCGCATCCATTCTCTGGGAACCTCTTGTTCTACCTAGCTGAATGGAAATTGCTGAAATGAAAGAGGGATATCCTTTGCAAAAAGACACCTTTCTTTCTGTAAAAGTCTAATGAGATCCGAATCGAAGTGTAATCATGAAACCATTTCAATGTGCTTCCCTCACAGACTTCCCCTCCGTGGAAAACTCACACCTTCCACAGCAGCGTTATCCACGAACCAACTCGCTCTCTCCCCGGCACCCTCGTTGACTAAAGCACAAGGCAGACCATTCCCACCCTCAAAAATCTGCTTCATGATCTCCTTCTTTCCACCACCCGTAGCCACAAACGCGATCTTGACACCGTGTGTGACGACAGGCAAGCTGAGCGTGATTCTCTTTGGCGGCGGCTTCGGGGAGTCCTCAATCGGCGCAACCCACGCCGCTGTCTCGCGCAGCAGCGCATGTCCAGGGAACAAACTGCACGTATGTCCATCCGGTCCGCAGCCGAGCAGCAGTAAGTCGAAGATAGGCAGCTTGACGCTATCGCGCTGAGCAAAGCTCTTGACGAGAAGCTGCTCGTACTGATCTGCCAGCTCCTGCACGTCAT
Organism: Cadophora malorum; assembly: GCA_017365405.1. Lineage (NCBI taxonomy): Eukaryota > Fungi > Ascomycota > Leotiomycetes > Helotiales > Ploettnerulaceae > Cadophora > Cadophora malorum. The sequence continues at coordinate 155,277 of JAFJYH010000058.1, forward strand.
CCAGATGCGCGACGTCGATGGGGTGGACGGTCGGCTTTCCCATCTCCGCGGGGATCTTGTCGAGGAGCTCGTCCTTCAGGAGCCGGTAGTTGGAGTCTTCGTGGTCGAGGGGCACGGCGCGCTCGTCGGCGAAGAAGATCTCCCACTTGTCGAACTTGACGCTGTCTTCGGGGGAGGTGGGCTTCGAGAGGAGGGCTTGCGCGAGGGTCTTAGGGAGGGAGCCGCCTGATACGGCGACTTTGAAGGAGTCGTGGCGTTGGATGCCGGCGGTTTGGCATTGAATTACGTAGGCGCGAAGGGTGGTCGCGAGGTTGTCGACGGTAGGGAAGGCGAAGAGATTGGGTTGTCGAGCCATCGTGATGGGGTTGGGGGGAATAGATTGAGTTTGGGTTGGTTTCTGTGTGCTGTTTCTTGTGCCTGTGCCTGTGCCTGGGCTTTTGGTGGGATGAAGAAAGATAAGATTGTGGCTGGTGCTATCGGATCTATTCTCGTATCTCAGCGATGATCAGTTCCAAGGTTCTTATCGAAGAGCTGGGTAAAGGCAAAAATGACAGAACTGTTTGAGGCTTACCGTCGATTATGTTTGCGACAAAGATAGAAATATCAACAACACGTTTCGTTTCAAGTTGCGTTCGATAGAAGGTCGGTCTGTTTCTACCGAAATCCGAAATTTGGCGTGGGTCGAATATGACGTTTTGGTGGCAGAAACTCAAATCTGGTCAAGTGTGGCGGTGAAGCGAGACTTTTCTTCTTTTACTACTTCCGGAACGTGACCATGTGATGTTGTTTTGGAAGAGTAAGTGTGAAAGGTGTAGAGAGTGATGAAGGAGTGTTTGCCACTTTAGGTGACGTTTTGGAGGCTCTTTGTCGTGTAACAATTGCTTTCGATTCACCCACACATCGGAACAACCTGGAAATATCATGTGTAAATGCCTGAATGATACCTGAGGCAGAAGCAGCTGTCTTGGATGATGTAGCTACCTACTTTAGTCAGCATTCTCTCACGGTAGCTGGTGAAACAGCGTGCAAATCCCTCATGATGGTCAACTCTCGCAGTACTCCGTAAGTCGTCTTTCAGCCACGATAATTATTTTCAATCCCCCGTTCCTGATTGTTCCCGTGTGGATGTGGCGTGGTAACTTGCTGTGAGCTGGTTTTATAGATTTTCATAAGAGCTTCAACTCCTCAGCGGTCACATTCCTCAGCAGGTCAAGAGTCAGGAGATGGATGGCATGCTCGGAAGCTTAAACTTGCCTCGCGTTTCCTTTGTCAGGATGGCTTGATGATTGGATGGCGTCATGTCTCCTGTCGCTGCAATGCACAACCACTCTCTTGAATACAGCTCCTTCAAACTTCAAGACAATTGAACTCGGTGAAGGCTATCATTTTCAATTTTGGAGCTTTCCTCATACCCTCCATACGCACTGCTACTTACTCATCAGAGCGAGGAAACAGCTTCAGCTAGTGGGCCCCTCTTCCCCAGACTTCAGGCCTCTCCTGGTTGCGGGGAAGGAGCGAAGTGGGGCAAATACTACCCGATGTAGCTTAGACTTCTATCACTTACTCCCTCCTCGCCTCAGGAGATGGCAGTCACGCGATGTTGTATTGCTGAGCTTCAAGCTGATTGATTCGATTATTCAAGGGATACCCCGCTCTTACGCTCTCACCTGCCCTGCCTGGTGCCTTACCTCAAACCAGTGAAGAGCACAGCACAGCACGCACCGCAAAGCGCCCGGGCTCCGAAGCTCACTTCACTTCATACAATACCCCTCTTCCCCCTCTTCTCGTTCCTGTTCCTCTCTTCTTCTTGCATCGTACCTGATCTCTTCTTCTACAACACCACCCTTCAATCAACAACACCAACACTCAATCAAATACTGAAGACCTCTCACGTCTTTTCTACAACCAATTCCCCATCACAACACCATTCCCCAAACAAAGAACCCACTCGACTCACTCACAGTCGAGTTCCCCTCACCATCAACCCAACAATCTTACACCTCACCAAAGTAAGGTCGTAAGAACAACAGTAACCATGTCCGCCGACGCAGCACCAGCACCCTTATCAAAGGTCGACTCCGCCGTACAAGGTCTCTCGTCTAGCCCTCCCAAGGAGAAGCGGAGAGCAAGCTCGAGTGTACCAGGTGTCTACAACATTCTCGATCTGGGTAAGTTATTTCTCTTCTTCATTTTGCAAAGTGAGCGGCTGGGTAGAGCCATCTCCTCCCTGGCCCATCTCTATCCGCTACTCGATCGGGTATCATATATCAAGCTCCCGTGACATGGACCGGAGCATCCGGCCTGACAAGGAGCTTGGATTACGATTCTTGGATGATGGCAACGTGATGAGAAGAGCAGACGGCGAGCCAATTCTTGAGATGAGTAAAACTGACAGTCATACGTACAGAGAAGGAAGGAACGGAACTACAGATTGCTCCGGAGACACAGAAGCTGAACTGGTGAGTAACAATTATTTTGCTTCTTCTACTAGCTCAAATCTGCTCGCTGCTGGAATGCAACAGCATTCTTTTCCATGTGTGGAATAGAAATGCTTCCTGCAAGGCACTTGTCAGCTCAGCTTCCTAGCAGCAGTAAATGAGCAGTGAAAGAATACAAGCTGATTTCCACAGGCATATCAACAAGTCACCAATGACACTGGAGGACCCCGAGAAGGGCTGGCTCAAGAAAAACCTTACTACTCCACCAGTCAAAAGAATCGACCTACACTTCCCACTTGGTCTGGAGGTTACTGCGCGGAACTTGAAGGGTGTTACCATCAAGGATGCGTTAGATGCTATCCACAAGCAATTCCGAAAGAAGGTATGATCTTGACCCTTCTTAACCTTCATCTGCCATCATCTTCCACTTGTTTCAGACCACTGTCAAGCCTGCCGACTAGAAATTGCAGTGCATGAAGCACCGAAGCCAATAGATCGTCTGCTAACTCTTCCGCTCAACAGGCAGATGATGAACTCGAAACCCCAGTCCTAGCCGGCTTCGAATGGGACAAAGAGGAGTCATGGACCCGTCTCGTCGTACACTGCAAGAAGGAAGGCGCCCCTCAACCCAAGAAGAAGGCTAAGAAGGGCCAAGAAGCCACTGGAGGCGATGACCTGTAGTTCAATCCCCATTGAACACATACAAGCTCCATTATGTCTTCCTCGTCTTTCAGCGATAGACTAGAGCATTTTACTTCACTTGTTTTCACATTTGCGTTGCGTTGATCTTTGCGCTGGCTGGCTGGCTATGGTGATCCTGGCATGGATGGATGGGACGAACGGGCGGACATAACACAATTCCTTTCAATGATTGATACATCATACCTACCTCGGAACTTGCTTCAAGTGCATGGCAAGCATCTTGCTCTTTCGATGATTTGGTATGAGAAACAAAATATGGCTGGAAAGAGGATCGAGGGCTGCGTGTAGATATCTCCTAGCTGGTCGTACTGAAATCGGCTGGATTGATAGATAGGCATAGCTGCGAATAAGATTCATCCTCTCTCTCATATATCATTCTAGTCTTGGCGTCAGTACCAGGTTGCAACTGCCCTGCCCCTTACTCGCTTCGCTGGTAATTCCCAGGCGATCGTGGTGAGCCATACTAGGGCACACAATCACTTACTTGCTCGGCCAAAGCAGCCGTCAAGATCAAGATCACATAGCGAAAAGGTGCAAGTATAATTTTGAAGTGTTTTCTTGTTTTCATTGCTAACCGCTGAACTACATGAAAGTTACGTACAAGCCAGAACGCCCACTCACTCACGCGCTCGCTCACGACAGCAAGAAAGCTAGTTAGCTAGCAGCCGTGTATCTCATGATGTGTCGTCTCGTAAATCAGTGCCGGAACGCCATGCTCCACGGATGAAACCCAAGCTCCGCAGTAGATCACATCAGACCAGGCCACATCGTGACGACTCGACATCTCAGCCATCATTGAGCAAACATGACGGAACAATCGCCAACTTTTTGTCTTCTCTTCTCTCATTGCAACAACTTTTTCCACCTGGCTGGCATGTCATATCAATCCATCCAGTCCACTATCCTGTCCTTGGAGAAAAGCCTCAAAGCCTCTCAATCCAATGGAATAGATAAGACAGGAGAGAAAATACATGATAAGATTTCCACTCGATACATACATGAAAACACGTACGAACATAAAAAAGGAAAATTGTGAAGAAAAACAACTCAGAACAACATGAGACAAAAAGCATAACATGCATCATCGATAACATCGACTTTTGTAGTATCCCAGTCGCAGGCTTTTTATCTTCTTTTGTCTAACCACCGCCAGTCTGGGCAGGAAGAAAGAAAGAAAAAGTGTGAGGCCGTGACGAAAGAAAGCACACAAGCAAGCAAGCGCTACAAAGTGCAGGCGAGGAAAATGGAGGTCAGGGATGCTCTTTCGAGACATGCCGTCCTCTGCGTATTTGTGTAGTCGGATATACCAGATCAATTTAGATCACATCACATCACATCGTGAGACCTCTCGTCCTTTTCATGCCGGTGGGTCTTTCGTCGCCGTTGTACTTGCGCTTCTTGTTCGCGTTGTAGGGCGTTGGACTAGCGGGACTGGACTCAAATGGGATGGGTCTCTTCTTCTTGCGGACGGGGGTGATGGGTGTATTGGCGTGTTGGAGACGACCGGCTTTGACGCCGCGGATTGTACCCTCCATGTGGGCACTGCCGAAGGCAAGAGACTCGCGGGTGACGGAGGTGCGATTGAGAAGCTGGTGGCGGTTCTGGTTGAAGCGGAAGGCACCAACGGTTCCGCTGCTGAAGTGGTCGAGGAGAGGATGGACTTGGTCTTCGCTTCGAGCCGTTGTTGGGCGGGCTGGGGTGGAAGATGGTGCACCAGGGGTGTCCTCTGCACCAGTTTGAGCCTCGTCAGATGGGTCGGCCTCCTCTTCATCGTCGGAATCTTGGTTGCCGAAGTTGAGGAGGTCATCGATGTTCCAGAGATCCTCATCGTCACAGTCAGAGCCAGCTACGGAAGAGCTGTCTTGGTTCTCGATCGTTCCGTTGGCATCAATGTAAGTCCAAGGGTAGAATGCCTCGGGACCTCCAATGGCTTGGCCAGAAACATTGTCATCAAACGGATCGGACATCATTGCGCTCATCATAATGTTGCCAGAGTTGCTGATCATTGGTGATTCTTGAAGAATATTCCGTTGTGGTGTTGCCATTGGAGTAACACGAGATTGCATCTCGTACTGTTCTCTGAAGCGACGCATATTGAAGACTTTGACCTTGGTGGAACTGATGTCGGCCATAGCATATGGAGTATTGCTGTCGTGAGTCCAAGATGCAAGAACTGGTGCTCGGAAAACTCTGCGTCGGGTGACCTCCTCAGACGAGGTTGAGGCTTCTGATATTGCTCGAAGAACAGATCTCTGGGGAGGTATAAAACGGGACGAAAAATCTTCTTCATCAGTTGTCATTCCTGATTCATCGGCTGAAAATTGTTAGCATTGGCCTGGGTAACAATGATGGTTACCCACAATCATAACCACTTGAATCAGAACTGGCATCAGTAGATTCTGCCAAGTCTTCGTCGGTCTCAGCTTCTCCATAGAAGAAACCGTCGTCAGAGAACTGTCCGTTGACATCATCCGCCTCAATTTGTCTGAGCAAATGTGGATCAATCTCGTTCTTGTCCACGAAAAGATCCGGCCAGAACTCGTCAGCATCAGAGTCACCAATGGTCTCGCTCTCGCTCTCCACCGGCGACTCCCAGTGAACGTGCTTCTCAATGGCAGCATCTTCATCATATGATTCGTCTACAGAACTGCTCTTCTGAATTGCTTGTTCGAAAAACTCTCCGTCAAGTGGGGCAGCATCTCCTTCGAATGAAAATCCTTCCCATTGTCCATATTCTTCATATGGCTGAGGGATTACAGGCACCTCTTCGCCTTCCGACGAGATGATTGCCCGCTCCTCAGCCACCTCGACATTTGGCTCATCATCTTCGCTGCCGGAAATGTCATCGACCCCACCATAATCGGAGTCGGAGTCGGAATCCTGGGATTGTTGTGGGCTGCTCTGCGGCATTTTCTGTGCAGGCGGCGGGGTAGACCTGTGTCGCATGTTTCGAGACATCTTTGCCCGTCTGTTTCGGTATTCGTAGGTTTTGAGGTGGGTTGGAGGTGTGATGTAGTTAGCGGTGTGTATAGAGTAGTCCGGTCCCGGGTCAGAAAGTGGTTCCAACAGTCGGCGGATTCGTCGGTAGTTTAATACGAGTCTATTAAGACTATCGAGATATGTAGGAGGGGAGGGGGAGTTGTGGGAGACTCGAATTCGGAGGATTGTGAGGGTGAGGTGGATCGGTCGGGATGGAGTCCACTCCTCGAGGCAAAGAGCGTCACTCTGTATAATTTGTTGTATTGGGCAAACTCTCCGTCGCAGGCCGCTGCGGGATTAGACAGTAAGAGTCTGGTACTTCGTCGAGGTCGATAGTTATTGAAAGTCTCGTTGGCTGAAGGACTGCGGACGTGCTGGGTTCGCACGCCCGCAGTAGGCGTTCACAGCTCAGCGATAGCCTGTGGCATGATTTCGACGAAGGGTAAGGTATTGAGGGTGTATTTTATGTGTATTTTAGTGTGACTTCGTTGTCTGTTGGAGGTTGAGTTTGGTGGTGAGGAAAAAGAGAAGAAAAAGGCCATGATGCGGCGGGACGTAGAAGATATTATTTCTCGCCTAGCTTGATCTGCCACTAGTGGACAGAACCCCTCCGTCTCCATCTTGAGCCATTAGTCATCGACGTCTCGGCTGTTGATTGGATGCATTCCACCTTCACCGCTACTATTCGTCACAAAAAAGCTCTATTCATAGGAGCGAGAGGGGTACTCGTCGTTTGCGTTTGAGGCTATTTGCCCAATGGCAAGGTCGTGATGACGAGCTGATGGAGGGGAATGCCAGCGTGGTGAGGCCATGGGGAGGTCCATGCTATGTGAGTCAAGAACCCTTCCTCTGACAGACTCACACACACATTTCAACCAGCATCACAGGCATAATCTTTTCGTTTGCTTGGATCCGGGAACGTACATAACGGCCCTCGGTATAGGTAGTACTCGGACTCTGTTTGCATGTTCGGAGCCGCGTTTGTACTATTACGGGAGCTGACTAGGGAACGGAGATGTTGAATACCTACTGAAGGGATACTGTGGACAGACCAAGGTTCTGAGAACATACTTGCAACTTTGAGGTTTCAGTGGTTATCATGATCTAGCACAGATCCCCTTTCAGGCCGTGTTCAATCTTTTCAAAAGAGAATGATGGCATGTGGTCCTGCGAAGTCCACAGTAGTAGTGAGTCACATGTCTTCTTGCCTTCTTCGCCGGCTTAGGTACATCAATTGTACTTGGGAATTTTGGCTAGGCATGCAGGCTCCCATTTATTTCAACGTTGCCAGGATCGGGGCTTGCTCTATGAATGATGTTGATTTTAGTCTGCCTTGACTCCTTTGTCGAGTTATGTAAATTACGCAGTTATGTTCTACCAGTGAAGATTTATGCAGAAGTATGCACCAAGCACAGAACTTTCAACCATTTTCATTATCTATAGAAACTTTCTCAAGAACTCACCAAGACACATGATCGCCATGGCTTGTCCGTATGGCATGCTCGTCCTCTTAATATCCTTATAAAACTGCAGAGAATCTCCCATTCCCGTGCCGAAACTTGTATTCAGCAGTTCACCCCTCTCATCAATCTGACCCATAACCGCCTTCACAGCCCGCACAGAAACCTCCTCATATTCCGCACTGATATACTTCTTCCTGACTGCCTTCAAGATACCGTATGCGAAACCAGCAGTAGCAGAAGACTCCAGATATGACCCTTCGTCGGAAACATCGAGCAGTGTACGCCAGAGTCCGGACTTGTCTTGGTATCTCTTCAGGGCGCGGCACTGTGCTTCTAACGTGTCGATGAGGTGGATTCGTAGAGGATCGGTTGGGGCGAGATCTAATAGCTCGATGAATTCTGGAATCACAATCGTGATCCAAGAGTTTCCTCTCGCCCACCGCGCACGAGCAAAGTTGTGACCAACGCCTCCCTCAGCACTCTCGTCGAATTGCCAACCATGGAACCATAGTCCCGAGGTAGGATCGAATAAGTATTTGATGTGGATGAGAAATTGCCGCTTCGCTTCTTCAACGTAGTGTGGTCTGTTGAGCACTTTCCCGATTTTGGCGAGTGGGAGAACGGTCATCATGAGAGTGTCGTCCCAGAGTTGTTGGGTATTGGGTGTTAGATAGGTGATATGTTGCATGCCTCCATATTCCGTTCTCTCGAGGTCATACATGGCCCATTCAGCCCATGCATCTAACCAAGGCAAATATGTTTTCTCGCCAGTCTCCTCGTACAAATATGCGAGCGTCAAGAACGCAGCCATAGTGTTGATATTCTTGGTCGTGCCACCTGCTGCGAAGCGGTTCGCAAACCAGTCTTGGATGATCTTGAGAGTTGATGGCGAGGAAGTCAAGTTCTGGTACTTGTAAAGACCATAAAGTCCCACGCCGTGTGTCCATTCCCAATCATTCCATCCTTTGGTGTCGATTACGCGACCATCGGGAAGGGTCATAAGGAATTCTCCAGTGGTGTCTTTGATGTTCACCAAATTGTCGGTGAGAAGGGCAATGGCATCGTGAACAGAAGCAGATGTGACATCTGAGAAGGTGGTAGGCATTGTGACGATGTGGCAGCTCTTGCTACTGGCTTTCTGGATCAATTGGTGTCTGGAAGCGTTCTGGAAGATGTGGGAAATAGAAGGGAAACTTGGGGGAAGGGAAGATGTTATATTATCTTTCCTGACTCGGAGACCTCGGTCTAAAGAATTCTTTTCTTTCCGCAACTTTTATTTGAAGGACGAGAGCCAAGATTCCGGAATCGACAATCCCAGCTGTTGTCTTCGGCGCATCTCGAACCGACGAGGGGCAGGGGCGGGGCGCCCCAAGATCCCCTCTCTCGCCAAGAATCACACCCCCAGATTGAGCCAAAGATTTTTACCGAGTTCAACAACAAAGGCGAAAGATACTTTGAGCATAAAAAGGCTTCACCTCTAGACGATAGTAGCAAATTGCTTCACTAGATTTATTGCAGTTAGGTAGCATCAAACACATCTAACAGCCCTCTTACCGCTCGATCGTTATGTAAAAGAGCTCCCCGACACGAGTGTTATACAACGGCATGTCCCATTGTTACATAAAGAGCTCAATTGTCTCATCCAAAATATGAGGCCTTGAAGAGTATGCTATAGTCAGAGAAGTTGCAACAACATTCCGAGAATGTATCATGAGAACTAAATGTATCAGGATACTCTAGTGAACTGAGACGAGATGTGAAAAGATAAACAAATCAAACATTGGCCAACTCTCTCTACGTGAATGAACTGAACCTCAAATTTCCAAGGTATGAACTGTTTGGTGGCTTCGAAACCAACAATGGGTATAGCGCAGAGAAAAAACATATCACCTAGCTTATTGAAATTTCCTCGATAACAGGGCTTTCGTCCATTGCTTCTCCATCCATGACACCATGTATATATGCCTCTCCAACAAGCTGTAATGTTTGATCCTGACCGGACCGACGCAGAATATAGGGGGTGTCGGCTCCAAGGATAATGAAGACAAGATCCCCCGGTTCTGTTTCGCGAGGGCCGAGTCCCAAGTAGATGCCCGACGCCAGTAGAGGTCGACGGCCTTGAGCAATAACCCGTAGCTGTTCGCAGTAATCACCTAGACCTGCACAAGTGAACCTTTGCGCATCCAGAAGGTTCACATCAATATCTTTCAGTGACTCATGTACAAAGCGAACCTTCTCCTCGGATAGTCTAGGCTTTCCTATTCCGCGTCGGACCTCCTGGTCTGCTACCGCTGTGCGCCAGACCGCGCGAGCTGCTCCGCCAGACGTGATTGAAGTGTCAGGAATCAGGCTAGACAGTCTCTGTAAATCGTGTAGCCATTGTCCATAGCCATCACGCTCCCAACTCATGCCTACTTGCTGCACTTCGCCCAGAAACGTAGCGCAAAGCGACAACGGCATTCTCCAACTTGTTATGTGCTGGTCTTCTAGGTTTGTAGTCTGGTAGGTTCTGGATGCTGAGAATTTGGGCTCTAACATACTTGTGATAGGCCGCGCTCTTCTATTGAGTGATCTCTGCTGCAGAGGAGCTCGATAGCCCTTGGCCGACCAGTCGTGAACCCACGAAGGAAGTCCGTCGATTTTTTTTGGGAGCTCGCAGAGAGACAAGATCTCAAGGTATCCATGTCGAATAAGTGCCCGGGCGAAATCGCTATAAACTTCCTGGCAGGATTTGCGGTAGTCCGGATGAAGACCAAGGGCTTCGGTATCTTTTGCAATGCCAAGTAGGGCAAATAATTTATCTCTGGGGTCTGTTGCATGAAAGTGGCGAAAGGAGCGCATGAGATAAATGAGTGGAGATGGTTCAGCGGCTCTTCGTGACTTTATCAGAATGATCGAATCACGTGTATCAATAGAATTGACAGAAATTTCCGGCGCATGGGGGGCTGGCAAGTCGTGTAGTCGTTGTAAGTACTGATACTGGCCGAAATTCCTGAGTAGCCTTGCGGCGTGGTTGAGATGGTCGTCCTTCACCGTGGTATTGCCACACATAAAGGTCAACCTCGATGCACTGCTTAGCTCTTGGATCACCCAGACACGACTCCAAAATGGACGCTTGAATAATCTGTATAACGCAGTGACGATGTTCGCATTCTCAAGATTTGTGGAAGACAAGTCGTCCCTCAAGTCTTTGGCAAATTTGTGTAGCCTCGCATCGACACAGCCTTTCCCATCTGCCTCAAGTACTTCCAAGAGAGAACGCAGGCGAAGCTCCGGTTTTGTTCCAATTCCCAAATCCAACGAGCGGCTACCATATTGCTGAATCCAATGTAGTGCGGTATCGCTATCGTTTTCAGCCGGACCTAGCCAGGCAATGACTGAAACAGCTTGTACATATATTTGTCGCATTTGCTCTAGCTGCTCGTTTTTCTCTACGTCGTTGCTTTGGTCAATGCACAGAAAGTCTACCCATAGGTTGAGAGCCTTATCTGGTAACCTCAAATGACGAAGGGCCGCCTCGAGATTTGGTGTGACCATAATGGTGGCGCCGTTCACAAGAATTTCAACCCCTCGAGCTGTATCTCCCCAACTGTAAGAGAGAGCGGTGTATGCAGGCGCATCTTCGAGCGATATATGAAAGAGTGTGCAGGATATGCGGTTGCTTGACTCGGAACGAGCGGGATCACAACGATGTGTCTCCAAAGGACTTTCCACCGGTTGATGCGTTTCGGGCAGAAGTTCGATAAGACGAATTCTCCCCCTTTTCGGTGTCAGCGGTCGATATTCAAAGTACGACATCCTGTTGGGTCTCTTCGATGACGCCAGAATGACTTGCTGGTCAAGTGTATTGATGCAAGCCAGAGCTCGATACCTGTGCCTGGTCAATGGAGAGGGCTGACAGGAAAGCAATGTTTTGTGCGATAGGAAGGAATGAAACGTATTCTTGGAGGTTGACACCATCTAAATTCTAGTATGCTTTACACCATATCTCCCGGGCGTGTCTCCTTCGGAGTCCGATCGACAGGTCAGCCTTGCGTTTGCTGTGCAATGATATTGAACGTCTGTCTAATTCTACGACAAACCGTCTCTCATTGGACCATGATTACGACAGGGACATCTTAATTCCGAACCTTGTTTTATGTCCAGCCACCCTCATATTTCAATACAGCCTGCAGAAGGGAACTTCTAATGAGGCTTTCCTTCGTCGTACATATCGTCTATAGAGGTGGCCTAGAGATTTATTAACTTATTGTCGCTCTGCTGGATCGACGTTGACTGTGTAGAAAGCTGACCCCTGCTCGTACGATACTCATACGGTACAATGAACTGCAAATGTCCTTCCACACTGCATCTCATCCGACATGGGGTTTGCCCGTATGTACGGAGCACTGTACCGTCACTAAAACCGTGTCTGTAGCGTTCGCTTTGCGGCAACTGTGAGCAGAACTTGGCTTCTCTCATACCTAATACGCGTCATCCATACGTAGTCGTACTATTGAACCGCCTTTCTGATGGAGATTATCTGTACGGATTTGTCAACCATTCGAGCTGCCCCTCCTTATCATTTGGGGCACAGGGCGGTTCTTCGGCTGCTCATCCGTAATATGAGAATGCGGCTCGGTGCCGACGGTGGTTAGAGTCAATACGGTAAGATCGTCGGATAATACACTTGTCAGTTCCAGAGCCTCAGAGCGTTTGATGTGATTGAAGCCAGATTGAGAGCGCTTCAGCGTGTACATATGCAACAGAAGAGAATCTATTCCTCAACAAGTGGTCGCTGAGCAGTTCGAATGCTTCCAGGCTGGCTGCAACCGAGAACTCTATTTCACGTGACAGCTGGAGACACCATCACCTTATTGTGGCATTTGTGGGTCTCGGTAGACAGCAACCCGAAACCTTCACGTCTGTTTCCCCAAGCAAAGTACTTACCATAACGATGAATCGGGCTCGGCATTTACTCACTATGGATACGAATTACCAGGTGAAGTCAAACGCTGCATTTATTTGACGGTCTCTAACTTGGAGCAGAAAGCTATAGCGCTTTTGAATCGAAGAATCCGGCCGTCAAGGCCAAGCACAGAGCCTTTGAAGAACACTCCTGAACTAACGCGGATGCCCACTTTGACGGGAGGATCCGACTTCAAAGGAACACCGAGTATCCTGGGTATGAAGCAATGGCTAGGTGAACTTGGTCATTCAGTATTAGTCGACCGAATTCTGGTATATGCTGATGCTGACAGCGGCAGGCCGCCAGCATCAACAAGCTGAATATCATTCATGTCGCTGGGACCAAGGGAAAAGGAAGTACATGTGCATTTATTGATTCTATACTGAGAGCTCACGCGAAACGAAGTGGGTTCCCACGGAAGGTTGGTCTGTACACTTCACCACATCTCATCTACCCAGAGGAGAGGATTCGAATCAATTTTGAGCCTCTTTCCAGAGATCTATTTGCGAAATACATCTTCGAGGTGGACAACCTTTTGACACGAAGCGGCTCCCAAGAATTCGCTACCAGACCTCGTCATCTTCAATTACTCGCACTTTTAGCTTTCCACATCTTCATAAGGGAAGGTGTTGACGCCGCCATATTTGAGACTCACCATGGAGGTGAGTATGATTCTACAAATGTCATCGAGAAACCTATCGCCACTGTCGTTACGACACTTGGATTAGATCATGTGAAACAGCTAGGCTCCTCGATCGAGAGTATTGCATGGCACAAAGCTGGAATCTTCAAATCTGGAGCGCAAGCAATTTCGGCACCCCAAGAAAGTAGAGCTACAGAGGCACTACGAAAACGAGCATCTGAAAAAGGGGTCAATCTCCAATTCGCCGAACCTGACACTTCTCTCCCTAGCGACATAGTGCAGCTCAAGCCAGCCGTTCAACGGACGAACTGCTCAGTGGCTGTTGCGACTGTGCGCTCTTTCCTCGATCAAATGGACGATAAGAGCTCTTCCAATTTGACTTCATCTGATATACTTCAAGGCATAAAACAATTCTCATGGCCGGGACGCTTTCAAATTGTCAGGGACAATCAATATCAGTGGTTCTTAGATTCCGCACATAATGAGATGAGTGTTGGCATAGCTGCTGAATGGTTCCTCGAGACATCCAAAATGCAAACGTATGAAGCCTTTCTGATACTCTCCAACCAGCGCTGAGACCTTTAGAATTACCTCACCTGTGGCTCGGATTCTCATTTTCAGCATGATTACGAATCAGAGAGATGCAGCAGCTGTTTTCCAACGTCTGGCAATCTCACTTGCGAGCAGTGGGATACAACACGTTATCTTCACGACGTACGCATTAGACCATGATGCTGAAGCCAAAGATAGTATGCACACTCGTCAATTTCGCGGAAGTTCTCTCTGCTGACCCAAGATCAGATCCACAATCCGAATTCTTGAAGACACCATCTGCAGACCAACAAAGTTATGCGACTATCTGGAGGAGAGCTCATCCTGATGCGAATATCTCATTTGAGCCGACTATTCGAGGAGCTTTAGATCTCGCAAGGGATATTGGCGAGGCATATGGTAGTGTGCAGACTCTCATCACAGGCAGTCAGCACCTTGTCGGCGGTGCACTTTTTCTACTCCAAACCACCGATACCACGCAGACCTCTGAAACAGGCAATGGAGAAAGCGGAAATGAGTGAAATGGGGCCATACTTGCTTTTGCATCTACTTGGCTGGCTCTTGGGGCGATAGTGCAAACCAAGGGCAACGCAACTTGGGACAAGGGGGGAGGGGGCCCAAATGTGACAGAAGATCTCGGATAGGTTTCTAAAGGGATTTGTTGTGGTGCGTAAAGGTGGCAGTATTGTACTCTTGGTTGCGAGTATCGAGTTTCAGCGAAGAAGAGAGACACCCATGCAATGCAAACTTGGCCTGTTGAGTCAACTTGCAATTCTTCGCTGGAACGATCTGAACATGTGAGGTCTAAGGACCTAACGGAATGATCTGAGTGATGGAAAAAGGTTGACAAGAGCTTTTAAGAAGATAGGGATTGTGTCGGGTCCCTAGTAATGGAACACTCTGTTTTGACAACAGAATCTACAGAAGCGCCGAACAGAAGCAATTTCTGCACCTCTATCATGATTTCATCTGCTTTTGAGGCAGGCAATACTTCGAAACCGCGCTTCGGAAGGATTCAGACCTTTCCTCATCACTATTTCTCGGAAGCACAGCACAATATTGGTACCGCGGACCCTTGATGAAACCCTACGAGAGTGTCACTCCATTCCCCATGATGTCAATGCTGAGCTTGAGTACATCCGATGCTTCAAGTTTATTATAAGATCTTGTTTGCAACTGTGCAGACTTTCCAAGTCTTGAGCTGGGCACTTGACTCTGATTGAACATGACGAGACCAGGTAGTAATTTGCCAAGGTAATACATGCAAAGGAAGTCTCAATCGTCTAATTCAGAGGCTGTAAGTGTTCCTAATTTGCAATCAAAGCACCGCATATGCGCTCGCATAACTGACAGACGAGTCGCTGATCTCTTCTACCTCGCTGCTTCTCTCATATCTTACGAACTTGAACTTCCCCTTATCTTTCCGGTCAATCTTACCCTCTTTCTCCAGCACTTCTATAGCAGCCATTACCACGCCTATTGGATGTCTCCCACAGACGGTGTTACTGGTCTCTCTCAAGTTGCCCAAGAACTCCTCGTGTTTGCCTGTCTCGATGGCATCCATGGCGAGCTTGTCAAGCCGTCCAATGCTGTCGTGAATAGGAGGATTCGTCGGATCCTTGTCTCTTCTCTTTAAGGAGTATCCGCCGCCCGAGCTCGCTGCTACAGATGAGGGTGAAGCTGGGAGGTAGTAAGTGTATTGGAAGCGAAGACCCCAGTGGCAGAAGTCTGAGGAAACGACGAAGACCGATGTTGGGTCTGCAAGGTATGGTGCTAGTATCTTCCCATACGACTTCTCCGCATCTGCATTCGTGTTGCCGACCAGAATTGGAACGAGAGGTGGGTATTCGGCAGCTGATTTGAAGGACTGCGAGAGCATTTTATAGATGTATGGAAGGTGCATCTCCATACTGTGCTCCGTCTCGTCGGCATCCGTGCTCATCTTGTCAAACTTTCCAGTCCCTTGCAGCTCTTTCACAGTCTCGATATCAATCATCAAATCTCCTAGCGGCGTAGCATATTTCCCATGCTTCGATGTTGCACATCCCGGGAGATATAAAGCATGTGAAGGACCAAGAAGGAAGATGCGTTTGGCATTCGACAGGTCAAGCGATTTGTATGCCCAAGCTGCTGCAGGACCAGAATATGAATAGCCTGCATGTCTTCCTAGTCTTAGTACAAGATATCAACCAGTATAACAACAGCTTACTCACGGCGCAATGATGATTCTTGCGCCTGGGACTGGCAGCTGTGTTCCGTCGATCGAGGCTGGCACTTGTGCAAGCCACTGATCGAGCTCGTTTGAAAGCGTGGTACCCCTGGATGAATACCACGATCCAGCGTGACTAGCAGCTCTAGTAGTCATTTTGCAGCAGAGACGATGATTCTTGAGACCGGACGTGATGCTGTTGAAGGAAGTTGATTCCAAGAGGAGGGGTTGTCGGCGAGGCTGAGACTACATGTGGCTGTGCAGACGAGGCTGGTAGAAAGCCTAGGCTTAGCGTCTTCGAGGCCTTGGCGCTCGCTTATTGAACGTCAGTTCTACTAAAATCTCGCGGGCGCACGTGAGACCGATCGAATACCGGATCAGCGCTGGATGAGGGGGGCAAATTCAGAACTTTTGCCAAGCCTTTTTCCTCGCTCTCTGATTGGTT